>JAULBS010023182.1:0-24809 GCA_032355785.1 Symmetromphalus regularis
TATCTCATCTGTTTTAGTGGATGTTTATAGATACTGTTTATGAAAACAATAACCCAAAACGGTATTATATTTCACTTATATATCACCAAGTGTACATGCAATAGTCTAGCTGTTTAATACTTGGTTTGACATGATATTTATCACCAGGTGTACATGCACTAGTCTAGCTGTTTAATCCTTGGTTTGACATGATATTTATCACCAGGTGTACATGCACTAGTCTAGCTGTTTAGTCCTTGGTTTGACATGATATTTATCACCAGGTGTACATGCACTAGTCTAGATGTTTAGTCCTTGGTTTGACATGATATTTATCACCAGGTGTACATACACTAGTCTAGCTGTTTAATCCTTGGTTTGACATTATATTTATCACCAGGTGTACATGCACTAGTCTAGCTGTTTAATCCTTGGTTTGACATGATATATATCACCAGGTGTACATGCATTGGTCTAGCTATTTAATACTTGGTTTGACATGATATATATCACCAGGTGTACATGCACTAGTCTAGCAGTTTAATACTTGGTTTGACATGATATTTATCCCTAGGTGTACATGCACTAGCAGGGTTCCACCTAGCATCTGGAAAATGAGAGTCATCATGACTCACAGCGTTTTATTTTGGAAGTTAAGCATTCAAAAGATGGGTCTCAAGCATATTATTCCAATGACATAATTAACTGTGAATAATTGTCTTGTTTATATTACATCACATGCATATATTATATCCATTATCCACTATTCTATCTTTATAACAAATACATGCATATTATATCCTTTATCCACTATTCTATATTTATAACTAATACAATTATATTATATCCATTATCCACTATTCTATATTTATAACTAATACATGTATATTATATCCATTATCCACTATTCTATATTTATAACTAATACATGTATATCCATGTTTTTTCTTCTCATAAATAATAGGTATTTGTGTATTTAATTTTTTTTAAAATCAATTGATGTCTTAAATACTTTGCGTTAACCATGACACATATTTTATTTAGGAATATTTTAGCAAAGTATTGCTTCAAATATGCAGGATTCCTGCATCATGTGAAACCCTGTAATAGCATGTACTTGGTTTAATTCACACAGTTACATAATATTAAAGGCTGACATTATTTATTAGGAAACTGACTGTAGCAATGTAAAATGTTAATCCCATAGGTTGACGCATCAAGTAATCACTTAGTATGCATATCTAAGAAACCCAGATGTTTTTTTCACTCATGATTTATAGACTGAGATACATCAGTTTTGAAAAATTGTAATTGTTTTTAAAAGTGGTACAAGTTAGTCAAATTTTAATTTGTAACTTATATCCTAAAATCCCTCTAGGTATCCTGCCAAAAGCCAGACATTAATTTTTAGTACATAAGCTTAAGAATTTTTTGTTTTGTTTATTCCTAATAACTGGAAGAAATAATTAACAAAAAATTTTGAAATTTAATTAAGAACATTTATTTTTAAAATATACAAAATTACGAAGACCAATTTTTCATGATTCAATAAACTACAGTATGGTAACTAAGGAGTATCATGAAGACAAAGTAAAACATCTAAATTTAAAAAGGAAAACCAATAACTTGTAGGGGAGGGTGTGTATAAGCATGGAAACAAGTGTTTAAATCATAATTCTAGCTAATGAACAATTTTTTAAAGCAACCATCAATTCTTATGAATAACACACTTAATTATGAATGACTGTAAATATGTGGCATGAGTCAAAAGTGACAGCAGGATTTTATAATTCTATAATGCAAGTGAATGTCTGCTGTGTTTCTAATACGCATTCCTTTCTCGTCATTCATCATTGGCCATTCAGTGTAACAAGATGGCCAGAAAAATCAATTACTAGGTCCTAATACACACAGAACAAGAGCCATCAAGAGGACTAGAGACACATTTTAAATACATTGCCCGATTAGACACAACGCACCAAAGAGATATCTTTCAAATTGTCACTACAAGACGCCACTTCAGCAGTACCACTCAACAATGATGTCTGAATACCTACCTGATTATGATGACCCGATATGCCCCTGCACCATCAATTGGTCAGTGTGTGCTGTACCACTGAGCATCGCTCACAGGACACGGAGAGGGGTAAATCTCGTTACGTGTGAAACACGCTCGACAATAGAGCGACATTGACGGCAGAATTGCTAGCATACAGATTGTGTGTTTGGCCTCAGTCGAGCCACATTCAGCTCAACTTAATGAGCTGATCAATACAATAATAAAGCGGTATCTTTCCACGATATGTTGATCATCTGACACGATCCCACTGTACACATCTTCACTCATTACCCAAGTGCCGTTCTATCAACTCCTTCAAGGGGAGGCAAATGTAGTAAATCAGACCGACTGCTGTGACACAATGCAAGGCAACAGAAGGCTAGTGGTTTAGCATGAATAAAGCATTAATAGTGTTAATCTTGTCCCAGATTATCTTACACAATACTTCATGCTTCACTAATAACATTTTCTTTATTGTTATAAAACATTGCAAATTTAAATTAATATTAATGCTAATAATTGTTGAATTATTATCTAAAGGGATTTAATGGGCTTCATATTGCTGCATGGTTTATGCTAAATGGAAGAATATTTTTTTTATTCGGGGGTTGTTAAACATTAGTAAAGGTTAATTACTGCTTTATTTTATATTAATCTTTCAAATTAAAATCATTATCCTTCATATAATTAAATTTAATAATTTAAAATCTTTTATAAGATATAATGCACATTAATATGGTTATTATCACTACTGGATATACAAACCACTTCTGTTGTGTAGAAGCTGGTATCACATAATGCATTCAATACTTTCTGTAATACCTGTAATAAATTACAGGTGTAAAGAACATGTTAGTCCATAGGGCTTCGTAATAACCTCAAGTGACATTTCTACTGTATGAATTTCTTATTCCATATTTTCAAGTGCAATGTTTTATCATTTCCCTATGACTGATTTCTTCATGTCTGGTATCATCTTTTAGCATTTTCTCTCAAGATTATAGAACTGAAAACCAATTTGGAATATCTTATTTCAATCAAAAGTTATGGGCCAATGCATACAGGGTGGTTGTGCAGAATTTGGGGTGAAGGAGGTTCGGTGATGAGGCTCGGTGAGTCAAATGATGAGTTCAAATAGAGTGTCAAAACAGTTATCAATTCATAACTATATAGTTCTCTTAGTTCTTTAATTATCCACTAGGTGGCAATAGGTAGTATTAGAAAATGCTTATCGGTGACTAACTGTACATTATTAACGTCAGTCATTTTGCAGAGTATGTGGTCACCAGGGTTGGTCACCTTGCAAGCTGTCAATTCATGCGTAGAGCTATATCAAAAATGTACCAGACTTTATTCATTTGATCATTAGATTTCTCCTTTTTCCTGTATCTTCATTAGTAGACAGACAAATCAATGAAACATCTGGTCTTCATAAAAGAAGGGTTTTTTTTTGTATCCAAAGACATGGACAACCATGATCGGAATCTTACTCATTATGTCACAATACCAAACACTAGGAAACTGCATTCACTGTTCTCAACCAATCAAGATGGGGTACTAAAGGTTAGAGAGCTGTTCTGTTACTATGTAACTTGCATTAACAATGATTATTACCCATATGGCTCTACATATCTTGGTACATAACAAAGTGTTACATTCTAGTACTATGTCATATTGGTACATAACACTTTTGATGTCATTCGACATCATATTATTTAGCATAGTTTGTTTCCAAAAAAGGAAAATGATTGGTTTTATTTTTGTTGTTAATTTTTTTGTTCAAATTTAATTTAAAAATCAATAATGGGTAATAAATAGGATATTAATCTCACTTCCATTTCACATCATGTTTATGTACCTCGTGAAATAATTTTCACTGACACTCGCTAAAGCTCATGACAATTAAAAATTATTTCACTTGGGACATAAACATGATACGAAATGGAAACTCATTTAATATCCTATAAATTATTAAGTCTGATAAAAGGAATATGTTGAACTATTTAAAGATGTTATGTTTTCTACTATTTAAAGTTACTAGGGCTACAGATGATCTGGATGATAATGGTGATGTCCTTAGTGTAGATGATTACGATTTTCAATTGAAAAGTAAAGTCTGTTTTATTTAACAACACCTCTAGAGCATATTGATTTTCATCTTATCATATGGTCAAATAGCCACATCAGCTACTCTTTCCGATAAGCAGCAAGGGGTCTTTTATATGCACTGTCCCACAGACAGGACAAAACATACCATGGCCTTCAATGAACCAGTTGCGGACCACTGGTTGGAATGGAAAATAGCCCAAACTGCAAATGGGTCCACTGAGAAGGGATTTTGAATTGAATGCAAGCACTGTAGGTCTTCTTTCATTGATTTGGCTGGACACTGTGATTGCTGTAATGCCTTCTGTGCAATCACTAAATGATTATTATCTTTTTCATATAATATCTGATGGCATAGTGACATACTTGCAGAAGACAAGAAATCGGCCTACAGTCTGTGTTTTTTAAAGGGTATGGAAGTCATTCTTGGCAATTTCTATAAGTATCAGAAATCAACAAATGAACACTGTGTATACAAAAGAGGCAATTGTTCACAAGGACAATATCCTTTATGCTGAAGTAGAACAAAAAGAAACGAAAAAAATCCACAGTTGTACCCCCTTCAGCGCACTGAACGTGAAGACATTTTATGTAGTGTTTCAATGCAGGTGTGATGAAATGGTTTGTTTTGGGAGACACTGCTTACATCAGTATGTACACAGTGTGAAAGGATTACATCCTTGGAAAAAAGTATTAACCAAGAGAATTTCGGTGTAATGTTTATTATCAGCTGATAGGTTTTGCATTTAGATGGACAGAAAAAGTTGTGCTTTTTCATTCTAACAACATACAAGCAAATAATTAATATGAATTATGTGTCTATTTTCATTTAAAGCTGTATCTCAGGTGCATTTTACTGCAAACAAGGTTGAATTTGGCACAGAAATGAAGCAGATACATACATGTAGCTTTTGAGAAAATTGCTAAACCATCTCAGAAATCTAATGCACTTTCAATTAAAAGTCACTTACTAAATATTTGATATATCCTTAAACACTAATTTTTCTGAAGTTCTTAGTATGTTTTCATAGAGAGTACATGCAATTCTATAATATAAAAATGTAAAAAAAATTGTCATTTTGACCATGCAAATTGCACCAGTTAATGACACATGACCTACTGTCATACGAGTGATAGCAGACAAAAACAAATTTTGTGCTATCAGCAGGACATCACAAAATGTCAGACAAATTGTTCCATGGAGGATATGCACATAAGAAAGATTATTCAAAACTTTAATACTCTATTCTGTTACCCTAATTTTAAACAAAATCTTCTGCTGAACTGTAGTGATAACTGATATTAATTAATAACTGAAAAACACCCTAAGAGATAACAGTGCTTAATTAATGCATATAGCGTCCTTTACCACAAAACACAATCAAGCTTCGGGCGCTACTGAAACCATCAAACAAATCAATTTTACGCTTCATGGTTCATTTCAAAGAGAACTTTGTTTCAAAGATCTTGTAATCAATTATTGAAAATAGCAAATAAGAGGATCATTGTGAAAGTATGGCAGAACTGTCCCAATAACAAGCAGGGTTTCAGGCCAATCTTTGTCATGTGTGTGCTTATTATAAGAATAGGGAAATACAGTTGTCTTGTCACATGTTATTCAGAGAATAGTTATAGGCCACTCTTATCATGTGTGCTTATTATAAGAATATGGAAATATAGTTGTCTTGTCACATGTTATTCAGAGAATAGTTATAGGCCACTCTTATCATGTGTGTTTATTATAAGAATAGGGAAATACAGTTGTCTTGTCACATGTTATTCAGAGAATAGTTATAGGCCATTCTTATCATGTGTGCTTATTATAAGAATATGGAAATATAGTTGTCTTGTCATATGTTATTCAGAGAATAGTTATAGGCCACTCTTATCATGTGTGCTTATTATAAGAATAGGGAAATACAGCTGTCTTGTCAAGTGTTATTCAGAAAATAGTTGCAGGCCACTCTTGTCATGTGTGCTTATTATAAGAATAGGGAAATACAGTTGTCTTGTCAGATTGGTTATTCAGAGAATAGTTACAGGCCACTATTGTAATATGTGTGTTTATTATAAGAATAGGGAAATAGTTGTCTTGTCATAGTTGTTTTTCAGGGAATAGTTACAGGACACTCTTGTCATGTGTGCTTATTGGAAGAATAAGGAAATACAGTTGTCTTGTCCCACTGGCCATTCTGATAATAGGATTGTCTGGTGGCATGTATGGGTAAACTAAGCAGAGAGCTATATGATAATACTGGTGTGGTTATTATAACAGAAATGTTGTAGGGATATATATATCAAGAGACACATAATAAAATATGTTAAAGTGTTCAAGGAAAGTCATATATTTACCAGTTATCTTCATAAGGAAGTCCATCAAGGTAAAATCCCAGGTTGTAGCCTCTAGAAACACTTTTCATCAAAAAGCCACTCCATTAGCTAAAAACAAATACACATATTGTGAAAAAAATAATTTATTTTTAATGTTAAGTGATCTCGGTAAAAAGGTCACTATGACATAATTATATTTTCAAAACAACAGAATTTCTAAATATATTAGTAATACTATTACTACACTAAGTGTGGTGACACTGTTTGTGATTGAGGAGACCCTAATGAAAAAACAACAACACATCTATTATAAAATGTCATACATTGTGTGTTCCCGACTTGAATCCAGGTCAACAGTCCCCAAGAATAAAAGCCCCTTAAGCTATGAGTCCTCAAGTGCATGTGCAGTACATATGCTACGCAGACACATTTTTGTTTTTTATGCATCCTTTTAAATATGTGGTTTCCAGTTTGGTTTCATGTTTTTCACCTCTTCAAAACTTCAGTTATGTATGAAACAAAGATACTAGCGACATTGAGACTGCTCTCCTAATAGTCCTGTTCTATTCAAATGGACAGAAAGATATCCAACCAGCAGGATAACAAAATGTATGAAAAATTTGAATGCCTTAAAATGCTTTATTTTTTAAATCATTTTTTATTATTTTATTTTATTGCATTGAGGAGCTTTTGTTTGGATATTTTTTGTCCTTACAGACTTTTGTTCACTGGTTCTTTTATTCCCTGAAGCTGTCATATAAAAGCTTTGTCTAGATAGCATTCAACTTCTACCATAGGCAAAATCTGCCACTTGTCAACTGGTCAAGGTAACCTAAAGAAATGTATGACACACTTCCATCACAAAATGTACTATTGTAAGTTTGATGATTCTGCATGAAAAGTAAAGTTATAAAGTTATGTTCTATATAAAAAAAATATTTTTTGAGATGTGTTAGATCCAGTAAAGATGGAATATAAAAATGTAGCCACCATGACCACAATATATCACATATCAGAATCAGTAGCAAATCCAGAAGTGGGTCAAGGATCACCCTTTTTCTACAATTTTTTTCTTTTTTAAAATATATTTTCAATGTGGAAGGACTGGAAATTAACCATTTTCCCCCAGTCCTATTCACCCATCGTATTTGGATCTCCCCCACCTCTTTCAGAAATCTTGCATCTGTGCCTGAGAATGTTTACTAAACTGTTAGGATTTCTGCCAACAAAATCTGGCAGGCTTACATTTTGATTATTTTTGTAACAAACATTTTCAAATGTTTAGGTTAATAATGCTATTCTTTGTGTCTATCATCTCATGCCTTTAACATCAATAAACAATTATTAATTGAAATGTGACAGCACCTAATGTGATCACAGAAATGATTAAATCAAATCTGATCACAGAAACAGTAAACTGCTACATTGGAAATAAAGGGAAACAACTCTTGTAAAACTGTATTAACTAGAATTAACTGAACCATGTGAAATGGCTGTAGTTACCTTTTGTTTACTTGAGCCAAAAGAGTTTCCCATCCTCAAGTCTGTTTATTTATTTACATGTTTCTCCTTTTGTGCATTATTTTTCTATAGGTCTGTAAAATAAAAGAAAATTTAAAATAAATAATTGAGAAACTGACAAAATTAGTAGTATATATTTTTTTAATTACACATTTTACCATACATGTATAGGTCTTTCTATTTTCTCCAAAATATTTCTAACTTTTTTTATTTTATTGATTTTGTTTTTCCTTCTTTTTTTCTGTATTAGACGATGTTAATGTCTGAAATACTGATATGACAATGCGACCATATTTATCATTTGTTATGGACAATAATATTGATGGATCCTGTATCTTCGCCACTCTCATTAAAAAAATTATTATTACAACTAATCTTTTACAATTCACAAGCAAAAATCGATTGGAAAACTCTCTTGGCTGAAAAATGGCTGAAATGAAACATTTTCAAATTTGTGATCTCAAATAATCATTACAAATGTTTTTACTTTAAGTAATTTTATTAAAATACATTTATTAAACATTAAATTTCTTTTAATAAAATAAAAAAGTATGCATGTTGAAATATTGAATATTTTTTTAATGTGCCATTTAACCAACTTGTGATATTACTGGATACATATAAACCTCTTCCTAAATGGTGTGGTTATATAATTCCACAATTTCTGCCTTAAATGTCGTCTGGTTTATGAAATAAATGACTATTGATGCATATATGCATACTTTCTCTTTTGATCGAGTAAATTTAGAAAAACTAAACATTTAAGAGCTTAAAAACTGCTGAATTACTAGAAAGGGTATTATACATTCGCGTCTTTTGAAGCATCAAGTTACAGCAGTTA
Source organism: Symmetromphalus regularis (assembly GCA_032355785.1). Classification (NCBI taxonomy): domain Eukaryota; kingdom Metazoa; phylum Mollusca; class Gastropoda; order Neomphalida; family Neomphalidae; genus Symmetromphalus; species Symmetromphalus regularis. The sequence goes on from JAULBS010023182.1 coordinate 8,838, forward strand.
TAATGCGACAATATCATTTCATTAGGCAAAAAGCTTATAAAGGTTACTTTCTTTAAACTGGCATTAGAAACCAGATCAATATTAATTCTTTAACAACAGAAATAACCCATAATCTGGTACACTGTCTAAATCAGCACATTTTTACTGACTTAACAAGGTTTCAGTTTACGTTGTCTACTGAATGAGCAAAAACCCATCCCACAGACAGACATTCAGGGAGGTAGACATGCTGACATGCAGACAGACAGACAGACAGGAAAGACAGACAGACAGACAGACAGGCACTTATCTATGTAATACAGGACAAAAGATAATGAGAAATGGAATTAATTCTTGGTATTGTGTAATTGGACAAATGTCTCTAGACAAGAAAACATGACACAATGGAACGCTGTGCACTGTGGCAGCTTTCAACCCCATTACATACATATTTTGTAAGTAAAACTTTGCAATATCAATGCCCTACAACATCTGCATGCTAACTTATTACATCAAGCTGTCCGGTTCCAGCCTCATTCCGACACCTGCACACTTTACTGATAACACAGCTTTTACTGCTTGGGACCAGAGCAGATTGAGCAGGCTATATAAAGCCAAGGTGTAGATTACATAAAAAGTGCTGTGTTTACTCAAGGTTAGGCAAGAATTTAGATGAATAGAATGTTGTATGCTAACAAAAATTCCTGATGAGAGTAACCCAATCATCTGCCTACATGCAAGCATTTGATTCAAAATATTACATGTACACACATATACAAATCCAAGGATTAATAATTCAAAAGATACTAGTATATTCAATTATATATATATATTGTGTTGTCTGCATAAATCTAGAAAGTTATGTGACGTGTTTTACGGCACGACAACTAGACTGTAACTCTGTCTAAAAAATTTACCAGAATCTGATACAAATGTCAATATCCGACCAGGTAGTGATTTCTTTCTTTGAAATATATAAACAGAAAAGATTTGAAAGATTTGTTGGTTGATTTTAATAGTAATATAACAAAGGTAAAATATTATTCTGTCACATTGATCATGCGATTACAATTGCACGTACGCAGAAGCTTTTTACCCTTAACAGACCGGAAACTGATTACTCGAGGATATATATATACACATACAAATACACACAAACACACACACACACAATTATAAATTTAATTCTATTTTCTCACGGCAACAACTGTATTTACATTATTTGGAATAAACCCAACTATTTTTATTACGCAAATGCTTACTTAAGGTAATTAGTTATGTAAGGTAATGAGTTAAGGAAAAGTTGATTGTATTTATTTATGATGTACACACGTACCCATTATTTCCAAGAATGCAATGTGGCTTAAAGATATAACTTTCAGCAAAATTAGGTGTTATTGTGTGTCATCAAAGTGATCCCCTTCTGTCATATTACTGTTATTTTTAGTTCCAGCTAATGCTTCATGACTATATAAAAGGCTATGGTATGTGTTGTTCTGTCTGTTGGAAAGTTTAAATAATTGACCCCTTGCAGTTAATAAAAAAAAGAATAGCCTATAAAGTTGCAACAGGGCAAATCTTTTGGTTTGAAATTGTCTTCTATGTAGTTAAATTGAATTTCAATGTATTAAAACCCTCAATAAACTGGAACCTGCCATTTCCAAAAAGCAGGCACAATTTTTATACCAAAATGTTAAATTGTAGTAATATGGGTTTTCTGTATCGCAATACAGTTTTGGCCGTATCGTTGCATCCCTAGTACCAAGTAAAGATTCACAGACATATCATTGGTCTCAGACCCACAATTAGGGACCTGATTAATTAATTAAAAGATGACTGAAACGTAACACCCTTTTTGGTTAACTTTAGTATCTGTAAACTCTACTAAAACAGACAAGGTAAAAAAAAATATTATAAAAATTATGTTTTAGATGTTAAAATTTTGTCACTGCACATTATTACTGTCTGTAAAAAAGGATACACAGAGTCAAAATGACCAAAATAAATGTATTGTATATATATAACTTTATGTGTGATCGACAAACTTTAGTGCAGCCATACATCTATGAGCCCATACTAAAACCCTGGGATACCTTTGAAATTGAATAATTCAGATGCGTTGTCTGACAAAGAGATCAATAATCAGGAAGTACAAACCAAAGTAGTTCTTTAGGCAAAACAGATTGATGAGCATAAACCCTTGTAAATATAATAAATAGCACAGCTTGACTGTTTTCATTTTAATAATCCATTCTTACAGTACATTATGAGATATCAATCTAATACAAGTGTTTTTACAAATTAACAGTGTGTACCTTCTGCCCAGTTAATATGAATATTGAAAGTCTGCTTTTTTTTTATTAAAAAAAATTAGGGAACAATATTTTGAAATCTGAGGTAACCGAAGTTGTTTCACGTGGTTTTTACCTGGGTAACCCATTGTTCTGTTACGTAAATTATATTTGTGTAACCTGTGGATTACCTGATTGGTTACCTCAAAGTGACATTGAAATTATGTTTTAAATATATAATTTTTAACAAAGTTAAACAAAATACAAAAGAAAACAATTTAAAAAACAGATTAAAAAAAAATGTTTGCTAAAGTTAGCTGGGTTTTAAAAAAAAAAAAATTCTTTGAAAAATTCCAGATTTCTTTATTCATTTCGCGCTGTCCAAGATACTTTCACTTTATCTGCAGAAACATTCCAAATGTTTGTTTTTTAAAGCTCATTCTGTGATGTTGGTATTTTAAAACTTTTATGTAAGACCTGTTTGTTTAAACAGTGTTCAGCATTTGTAAAATTATAGGCAATCCAATATTATGTCAGCATAATTATATTCCTAAAGATGAATTAGCAGCAGATAATTTAGCCGTCTCCAGCGTCTGTGGACATTTCTTTGTAACTTTTGGCTCGACTTTATACTCAGCATTTTTAGTTTAGACCGGCCGGAAGTTACAACTGTTGCAATATAATGTTGTCTACTTGTTCACTGTGCATCAAGTATCTAAAACATTTGTCGGAATACTTGTACGTCTGCGTGAATAAACTTCCTGTAATCGTGAAGTTTGCAAGTTTTAATTTCTGAACATCTACAGGTCACAACATTGGTTTGTGTGAAATATTGTGCCCTGAAAATAATACTTTATTTTTCTATAACAAAAGCATATTTGTCTACAATAATAACTGTGAATGGAGTGTTCACTATCTAATGCAGTTTTATTTTAGTACATTTTTTTTTTTTTTTCCTTTTAAAACATAATTAAATTATTTTATTCAACCATATTAATTTATAATACTAATTGCAATATAAAAGATGTAAAACTGATTATATTTTCCTTAATTTTTTAAGACTTTGTAATGTTTGATTGGTATCAACTGTATTCTTAAATTGATCTAGTACTGATAGTAACTTAATTTCACTTTATTTTTTAAGACTTTGTAATGTTTGATTGATATCAATTGTATTCTTAAATTGATCTAGTACTGATAGTAACTTAATTTCACTTTATTTTTTAAATTGTGCAAATGATCGTTTCATTATCCATTACTTGTACAATAAGGTTTTGCATCACATAATTTGTTTGTATATTATTTATTGTTCATATAAACACATCTTTTTGTAATGAGCAATGCAAAATGAAATGTTTGATTCACAGATGTCAATTTTAGAGCAATCAAAATATCTCAGAATGTTTTGGTTAATAGTAATTTGTAACAAGGGACATACATGTAAATGCAGCTATATATATTTATGAAATGGTGATCAAAATATAAAGCACAGAAATACCAGAATGCTATTAAAACCAGATAAATCTGGAGGTCCCAAGATGATACAGTTAATAAAGGTTCCAGTGTATTAGTTTTAGATAATTGTTTTATTTAACATTTAAATACTTAATGTACATAATTTTTGTCAGTTGATTTATGTATTGTGTATTAGTTTTGTCATGGTACAAGTGTAAAATGAACAGTGATAAATAAACGTGGAGACATGTAAAACTGAGTAACTATGAAATGCAATATCATCAAGGCCACTTTCCTAGCTGTTACTTCTAATCGATCAAAATATAACTTTACCTGGAACATTTAAATCATTAAACATATGGCAACCACACCACGAATCAATACATCATAACTGATATTATAATGGAATTAAAACCCTGTTCACATTATATGTAGATTAAAGCATAAATGGAGATTTTAAGCACTATAATTAACAGTTGATTATGTATATATATGATATATGAAAACCGATACAACAGCACTCTTCTCAAAACCTGCATCTATCTAATCTAGATCAATAGTGCAGACCTAAACTGGCTTATCTTAGTAAAATTTAAACTCTCTAATCTGATAAGCTCTCCAATCAAGAACATTTTATCAGTTCCAAACAAACATGGATTGGACATGAGTAAACTATAATTATATATATATTACTGTTTTCCCTAGAAATTTGGAAAGGCATGGTAGACAAATCATCTTGTGGGCATTTTTATCATTTTCGGGGCACTTTGTACAGTTAACTTCCACCTTTGATGATTTTAACAAGTTACAAACATATAGACTGTCATACTTCAATGTATATGTCAGATTGCCCTTTAATATGTATATGTTTAGATTGTGGTCTTCTAACTAGATATCAAATTCTGATTTTCTGACTATTACGAAAAGGCCATTCAGAAAATAATTACTTAATAAAAAGCATATTTAATCTCATGGCAGCATGGTGCTGACCTGGGGCAAGATGGTGCTAGATTATTGAGGCATGGCGCCATTCCATGCTAAAGTTAGGGAAAATACTATATGTAATATTTATACAAATATTAGCTATTTTCTCAACAAAATTATTTTAAGTATATTTTGTCACATTCATCCATTCAATTAGAAATAAATAAAAATGATATTTTTGTCACCAGACATATGTTTTCAAGATTTCTACAGTAACTGTAACACTAGCAAGACATCATGTTGTGTAAACAACTTTCTTACATGCTACTGTGTTCCTTGTGTCCCCTTGATTCCTAGGGAACTTAAGCAAGTTAGTAACTGTCATTCCCCTCAAACAAACACGTAACAAACACAATAATATACACTGATATACAAAGTTCTCCAGGGTGTACAAAAAATACATTTTTAAAATCTAGATATAGATGTTAGTCAGTCGCTGATCACTGAACTTCCCCACTCTTCCCCAATAAAAAAAACCTGGACGTCATTGTTAAAGTGACGTCATGTGTGCCCAGCCAATGCCGTCATGATATGTATTGGTTTTCTAAGTAACTGGCAATCTTGAGCTGTAACAACTATTTTTTACACTGTTTTAGATGTAGTGTAAGAGTGATCTGATGACATTTGCTGACATGAAACAGTGACGACACAGTTCTGCTGATGCCGATTATAGTCCATGGATCTACTGATTTACACACACTCAGTTGTAAGAGTGCTCAGCGATACATTGATAAGGTGTTCTTTGTTGGTATTATTTTATGCCATGGCCACTAAATATTTATTTTATCCACATAAAATATGCACAGTTTCGATTGTGTGCACTTTGCTGTCAAGTCAATCAATGACAAACTTTTCAATAGTGTTATAAATATGTTACTAGTATGACATATTAACAGTTACATAAGTGCTAAATATATACTATTATTGCAACAAATTAACAGTAACAATAATTCTAAATATGTTACCAGTATGACAAATTAATAGTTATTTAAACCATTAAATCTTAGTGTGCCAAATTAACAGTTACACAAATGCTAAATATATGTTACCATTGCGATAAATTAAGTTACAATAATTCTTAGAAATGTATTTATTTATTTATTTAACGACCCCAGGTTCGTGCCAGATGATCATGGGAACCCATCGGAAACTGCTTTTCAGTTCCGTGAAAATAAGTCATTAGAATCCATTTTGGGTATTTTCTTATTACAAAGATTTGTCTCATTTTACTGTATTATTCTTTACTTCAGCTATGAAAGATCAGAAAGTTAATGTTGTGGGAAGCTGCAAAATATATCATTCTGTTGTTTTTTTAAAACTGGTCCACAATGTGGACCTTGGGTATGCTCTAAAAAATGTAAATCTGAATCACTTAATACAAAATATATTTTGTTAATGACATTAATGATTTGGCTCTAGTGGTCCTTCATCTGGGAAAAAGTGGGTGAAAATGTCAGCTTCCACGTTAGAAATACCTTTTACTCCGTTTTGCACACATTAACAGATCTTTTACTCCGTTTTCCGCACATTAACAGACACGTTCACATTACATTTCTATTTTATTTTGCTGCATTAATAAGAAACAAAAACGATATTATTAGTATTGTCGCATCATTGGTATCATACAGGAAAACGAATTCACTGTGTATAACAAGACCACAAAACAAAACAAACTTCAAAAGTTAATTTTACTACTTCTGGTGTTAAACGGAAATAACAAAGGACAACCCGAAATTGTACAATTTTTTTCATGGAGCCACTCATCCAACGAATGACAGAAATAAAAATTGTGTGGTATACCATTTGATTTATCACCAATCAAAACACGCTGTTAAAAAAAAGAAACAACTACTGAATATTAATTAGATGACTACTCTACGTCATATTTTGGGGTTGGTTAAATAAAAAGAATGTGTGGACTAATTTTGAACGAAGTCGTGTATTCGGCTATGATTTCACTAAATCAAGTAGTGACACATTTTGAGATACATCTATTGCTAGGCAGTAGACTTCATACCATGGCACATTTAAAGGTTTTGTTAGCGACACGGTATATTCCGCATTACCAAAAATAGCATGTTAAGTAATAAATATAGTTGGGTAAGACTTTTACATGATCAGCATGAATTTCTGTTGTCCAAGAAAAGCCACATGGCTGACCTTCTGTTGAAATCTAGGCCAAGAACACATCAGCCAGAGGACAGAGACTACTGGAAACCAGTAGTCTCATGCATTATCATGATTGTGCAAACTTGCAAAGCAAAAATGGCTTCTATAGCAGACAAAATTTGTGATGTGTTCCTTGTCTTGTCACCCTTTAGAGTTCAGTTTTGTGGTGGCTAGCCAGGCTAATGATTATCAATACTGAATTCGCCTGACTCGATTTGAACCCAAGTCGGGCAGGCGACCGCTAATCTACCCCCTGTTGTTTGATATACAGACAGGACAGCATATACCACTGCTGCCAATATATCAGCAGGGAACAACGTATAGACTAATAGGTCCAAGGAAGGAAAAATTTGATAAAAATCACACATAAATAATCCGATATTGTTTACCTAGATTTACTAGATTATGCAAATGTCAGTTTAAACCAAATCCATTATATTAATAACAATGATAATCATATAACTGAAGAAATTTGTAATATGAATACCCAGCACATAACCATGATTTATGAAGCAGATACAAAAATTAATTATCTCATATTGATTGTGCAAATAGGTGAAGCAATAGAGCAATTTAATTTGCACAATAGGCTTTGTCAGCATTTTCTCCACAGCATGAAGATGTTAGCTTAATTTGCTGCAAGCGCAAACAGTAACAAATGGCTGAGTAAAATTTTAAACTGAATTGATTTGATTTATTTAGTCTAATTTTTTCTGCAAATCATTAAGATTGTAATATGCAATTTTAAAGCAGGTAAGACACCAAAGAAGGAAAAAAAAAAAATATGTTGAAGCCAAGTACCTGGTACACAGGGGATATTCGTAACTAAAATATGTAAACAACATCGGTCAAAATGGGTGCAGAGGCAACATTGCATCATTCATTACGACAGCAAAGAAGAAAAGTAAAAATAAAGGAAATCATGTTCAAGCCAAGTACCTGGTACACAGGGGATATTCGTAACTACAATATGTAAACTGCATCAGTGAAAATGGGTGCAGAGGTGGCATTACGTCATTCACTGAAAACACTGCTTAAAATGGCACTTGTTTATCAAGCATGTATGTTTTTGATATATGAAATGAAAAGCGACTTTCTTAAAATTAGTTTGTCAATGATAAAATGAAAGTTTGTATTTTAATAGCTCAAGATATAAGTAATTCCTAAAAAAAATGTCATTGAAATATCTATTAAAAGTGATACATGTATCTGTTTATTAATCAATAGTCGAAGACTCAAACTATCAATAAAAGTTAGTTAAATATCACATATATCAAATTTACTATTAAAAAATTGTATTTTATTTTACATGTAGATTTTGTAAGTTGTATAGAACAATTTTAACATTTTTGTGACGTAAAAGCATGCTGGTGATCTAGTGACATCATATCATGCACATGACATCATGTCGTGTGCCTATAATATTACATTAATTTATATATGGCTCCGTCATTGGGGTTATTTTATCACAGACATGAAAGGGTTAATATTTTGTAGCTTCCCTGCACTGGTTTTGCTAGCTATTCCTTCACCATGCATGTTTATTTACAAATTTTATGATCTTTTATTCTGCTTTTTGCACTCGCACATTAATTTTATCAGTGGGGGTTTCCATGCTCACTTTAATTTTCATTTTATGCTGGTGTTCCTTTTTAAGTTGGCTAAGATCTGCAGAGTTATGTGCTGTGTAAATGTTAGTGCTGTTTGAATTCATCCGTTCAGAAGACACAGTCTTTGTTTTCACTCTCTGCAAATTACAACTGGAAAGTAACATCTTTATGAAAAAGTTTGTTTTATTTAACGACGCTTCTAGAGTACAATGATTTTAATCTTATCATTGGCTATTGGACATCAATGATATGGTCATTCTGACATTTATTTTGAGGAAACCCACTGCCGCCACATCGGCTACTCTTTCCAATAAGCAGCAAAGGGTCTTTTATAAGACATACCACGGCCATTGATGAACCAGTTGTGGACCACTGGTTGGAACAGAAAATAACACAAACTGCAAATGGGTTCACTGAAAAGGATCAATCCGATGACTGACTGGTTCACAGGCGGAAATGCTACTGTTTGAGCTGCATACCACCCCATAACATCTTTGTGAATGCGTACAGCTAGCATTTATTTCTATTCAAATAAATCTGCAAATAGTAAAAACCTTTTCTTTATCAAGGTAAAAAGTTAGCTTTTATATCTGACATCATCTCAGAAATTAAATGATCATTTGAAAAAATGTTCTACACAAAAGCAGAAGGAAGTAATTATTTGGCATGGCAACAACAAAACATTCTCAGTAAAAGACGTCATATGACAATAGTATTGTTCTTTTAACAATAGTCACTTATAATATGCTATATTATCTTTGCACAGCCATCCTTATAAAACTGACTAAGTCATCTGCTAAAATATAACTGATTTTGGAAATAGTGGTATAGATTTAATATCTACAAGAAAAATAAAAATGAAAGACTTGTGATTATTAATTCACATACAAAGTTCACTGTGACTCATATTATAATACAACAAAAAATAACCAATTTCATTTTCTCACCTAATTCGGATCTTCAGTAAAATGATTCATCAGATTTAAATCCAAATGTTTACACAATGATTTCAAACATATGTAAATATCTGACAATGGTGCTATATTTAAATGTTAACCACAGCTTACTATTGTCTATCCGCTAGTTGAAATGCAAGACAGCGGCAATGAGAAATCATTAAAAAGCCACACGCTGCGACTGCACAAATTGTGTATTTTTTATTTATATGAAATCACCCTCTCACGGGAATCTGACATGACAGGTATTGTGAGATGGACAATGCAATCGATACGTTCACGCAAGTAAAAACTAAATTGTTGGTTTATTCACATCTCCAAGCCAGTGATAATTAACTGCACTCAGATCACATGCGTTTGCTAATCAAAGTGTGAACCCATTTCAAAAATACATGTACTATACTGCAATTCTCATTTTCCGACTGTCTGCATGTGTACAAACTCAAACATGGTTTCATCCAGGAGTTAATCACCTTTTCCCCAAAGAGTGCAGATTAGTGGTTCAGATGAGCAATCTGTATTTGTTAAATTCACCAGCTAATCATCCAATCATTGAACAGAACTGGTGATGTGCTGCAAAAATTTTCTTAAAGCAACGGGACCGAAAACTAATGTCATGCAGAATGTTTCCCATAGGGTTTGGATTAGTGGTTAGATGAGCAATCCATACATGTTAAATTCACCAGCTAATCATCCAATCAATGTGAAGAGATGGTAACGTGCAGCACAATTTCTCTTAAAGAAACAGGACACAGAACCAATGTCATGCAAGACCTAGTTAGCATTTACCTTATTTAAGATTTGTGCTTCAAATGAGTAATCTATATTTGTTAAAATTCGCCAGTTAATCATTCAATCAACACATAGAAATGTAAATGTGCAGCAGTTTATCAGGTTAAAAAAAAAAAAACACTTGAGATTTAGATTCATGTAAAACCTACTTTATTATTTACTTTAGATAAGCAGTAAATGTTCAGGTAATAAGACGAACCTATTACAAATACTTTAAACAAACTGAGTGACCATAGACACTGTCTGTTCACATTATTGTGGTAACAATACCTAGACTGGGCTTTAATCACAATAATCAAGCTGCAGCAGGAAATACATTTGGGTTAGTCATAGAGCTTGTACTAAGGTATGGTGGGTTGTCAGATTAATGGGCTATTTCTCATTCCAGCCTGTGATTCACAACTTGATAGTTTTGCTATGTGTCATTCTCTCTTTAGGAAAGTGCATATAAATTACACTTACTGTTAATAAAAACCTATTGTCTATTAACAGGTATCTTCTGTAGACCATGTGTCACAAATATTTAATTTTGTATACATAATAGCAGATTAAAAAAGCTTCAGGGTACCATTTAAAAAAATATTTTCCTTTAAAATTATCTAGCCATCCAATTTAAAAATACTGAACTCATCTTTTTACTAAATAAATTTATTTCTATATTCCTCCAGTTAAACATTTTTGATGCCTCTTATCTCTAATACTAAATGATGTAATTAGCACTGCAAGCTCTACATACTGACAAATTCTTTGAGCAGAGCAGTTTGCATAATGAGAAAAAGTCATGAAAATGTGAGATATGTGTAACGACTTTCCATTCTGAACAAATGAATTTATCCAGCACAAAAGTTAACCTAAAAAAAATACACTCCACCAAACACTGTAGATATTTAGCTCCAGATCTGAGAAAACATAAAAAGCTCAGATCTTTTCCTCAATAAAGAAAATCTCACATAAAAGGCAAATAAAGCGAGCAAAGAGAACCTCCCTGACCGAATTAATCCATTTTTTTTCATACTGCGAGAAGCAGAATATAAAAGCTTCATAAAAGCTGTGAACAAAATGGTGGTGGCTTTGAATAAGTTTTGAGGAAATGTCAGTTGAAAGCACAACATGAAGTAACTGTTACTTCAAAGAAAAGTGTCCATGTGTTTGTACAGGAAAGTGTCAGCGTATTTGTACAGAGAAGTGTCTGTGTGTACAGAGAAGTGTCATATTTGTACAGAGAAGTGTCTGTATATTTGTACAGAGAAGTGTCATGTATTAAATTTTGAACAGAGAAGTGTGTGTATTTGTACAGAGAAGTGTCTGTGTATTTGTACAGAGAAGTGTCTGTATTTGTACAGAGAAGTATCTGTGTATTTGTACAGAGAAGTGTCTGCATATTTGTACAGAGAAGTGTTTGTATATTTGTACAGAGAAGTGAAGTGTCTGCATATTTGTACAGAAAAATGGCTTGTGTATTTGTACAGAAAAATGTCTGTGTATTTGTACAGAGAATTGTCTGTGTATTTGTACATAATAGTGTGTATTTGTACAGAGAAGTGTCTGTATATTTGTACAGAGAAGTGTCTGTATATTTGTACAGAGAAGTGTGTGTATTTGCAGTGTCTGCATATTTGCACAGAGAAGTGTCTGCATGTGTATAGAAGTGTCTGCATATTTGTACAGAGAAGTGTCTATCTATCTGTACAGAGAAATGTCTGTATTTGTACAGAGAAATGTCTGTATTTGTACAGTGTCAACATATTTGAGCAGAGAAGTGTCTGCATACGTATACAGAAAAGTGTCTTCATATTTGTACAGAGAAGTGTGCATATTTGTACAGAGAAATGTCTGTATTTGTAGAGAAATGTCTGTATTTGTACAGAGAAGTGTCTGTTTGTACAAAGTGTTTGTGTATTTGTACAGAGAAGTGTCTGCCTGTTTGTACAGAAAAGTGTATGTATTTGTACAGAGAAGTCACTGTATTTGTTCAGAGAAGCATCTGCATATTTGTACAGAAAAGTGTCTGTGTATTTGTACAGAGAAATGTATGTTTGTACAGGAAAGTGTGTTTGCACAGAGAAATGTTGTATTTTTGTAGAGAAATATAACTATAAGAGTTTATATAGTGAAGTGTGGATGTTTGTACAGAGAAGTGTCTGTTTGTACAGGGAAGTGTATACATAGAAGTGTGTATTTGTACAGAGAAGAGTGTTTGTACAGAGAACTGTGTTTGTACAGAGAAGTGTTTATATTCAAACAGAGAAGTGTATATACATGTATTTATACAGAGAAATGTATGTGTTTGTACTGAGAAAGATCTGTACAGAGAAGTGTGTGTTTGTACAGAGAAGTGTCTGTTCAGTGTTTGTGTTTGTACTGAGAAATGTCTGTATCTATACAGAGAAGTGTATGTATTTATACAGAGAATGTCTTTGTACAGAGAAAGGTTTGTAAAGAGAAGTGTCAGTGTTTATACATAAGTGTATGTATTTGTACAGAGAAGTGTCTATATTTATACAGAGAAGTGTATATATTTATACAGAGAAATGTCTGTTTGTACTAAGAAGTGTCTGTGTTTACTTCAAACAGAAGTGAATGTGTTTCTACAGAGAAGTGTATATCTATATAGAAAAAGGTCTGTACAGTGTTTGTACCGAAAAGAAAAAGTTTTTGTACAGAATGTTTCATTATACATTATGTTTGACTCTAGCATGCACTTCCTCTTATACATCCATGCACACAACCACAGAATACAATTTCTATTGCATGCACCTGTCTTCCTGCTTGCACTACCCATTTCAAATGCTTCATTAAATCCACTAATCCAGCAGGGCTTGAAGAATCTTTCAGTTGCAAACTACAAAAAATATTAAATACCCATGCTCCAAGTCCTAACCTGACATCCTAGGAGACAATTTAAGAAATTAGCCTGTAATCCTCAAGACATTATTTCAATCTCTGTCCTGCAAAGCTACATTTAAAGTAGCCTAGTGCTTCCAAGTTAATCAAAAAGAAGTAATGTTGTTCTGTTAGAAAAATGGCTAGCTAATGGTTTTAAGCTAGTGAAAATGTTGCCTAGTGAACAGTAATGTATTAAGTAGGCTTTTCTCTCTCAATTCAATTATCATAAATCAATGGGTTGCTAAAGAGGAAGTAGTTTAATTATAACTTATAGTAAAAATATCTCATTTCTCTAACTAATCATATCCAATTTCCTCTCTCCATTTTATCATTACTGTAATATATCAAAACCTATATCTGTTGTCCTGTGTGTAAAATAATATACATCAAAATCATATTGCAGCCATATAAAAAGAGAACAGCCTATGTGGCTGTTGCAGGTTTCTTATCCCATGATGTCTCTATTACATCTTGAATACCCAGTAGTATATGACTATTAGACTGAAAACAATTGACACTTATATACGTACATGTACATACAATTGACACTTACATACATACATGTATATAACTACAATTTTCATATTAGAGATATCAATAATATCAAAATATATAAACTCTCATTCTAAAACAAACAAAATTCATACTCATATTCAAAATGAAAAGTCACTTATTTCATCAATCATCATTTTCATTAACTTGTTACACATTGCAATCATAATTTTCTCTGGAATTTACAAACAGCACTCTTACAATGGTAGAATCACAGGTATGTGTACATTTTAGGCTGGTGATCTGTGTTACACGCTGGCTTGGTATCAAGTAACATGCGATTAATTTGTTATTGCTGTGAACTAGATAACCCGGGTGACCAGCGGACTGTGAAGAGAGGAATTCCAGTACCTGAGATGAACAAAGCCTGTAAATCACGAACACTACGGGCATCATTGACATATTCCCAGCTCATCTGATCGTCACTAATTAGTGAAAGAAAACCAACAGCATGGAAATGCTCGACACAACGAGCTCATCATTTCTTTATTAACACGCAGTTTAAAGATCTGCCGGTTATCAATGTGCATGACTGCATATGTACAGCCATACAGCACAACACATGCAGGGTTTATCACTGATCAGTTGTCATCGTACATCAATGGACGACATGCACACAAATAATGGCTGATGTAGTAGTTTGATATAGCACATTGATTTTTATCTCATCATTGGCTATTGTACCTCAATCATATGGTAATTTTAACATACTTATTTAGAGGAAACCTACTGACACCACATAGGCTACTCTTTCGAACAAGTAGTAAGGGTTCTTTTATATACACATACCACAGCCTTTGATGAACCATTGTGGACCACTGGTTGGAATGGAAAATAGCCCAAACTAAATAATGGTTGAATATCAATTATGCAGTCCCAGTGAAACTTGCATTAAGCAGCCACTCACAGCAGTAATAAAACTAGTCTCTTAAGACAGGTGGGGCTCAATACAAGTCATAATGTACTAAATCAGATTTGGTGTGAATATTTGCAATAAACCTAAGGAGCATGTGTTTAATTATTTCATGTAAAATTTATCTTGAGACACTAGGATAACCATTCTAAGCAAAATGAATATACACATTTATACACATTACAGTGTTTAGTTACTACAGTTAGTACCTTTAAACAATGGCAGCTTGAACATGTTCGATAGTTATTTTATACAAACACCAACTATTTCAATAGCTGTTAGTACAGTAAGGAGTCTTGTTTCTCATGCTGATAAAATTTGTCTTTAACCTTATAACAGAATTTTTACATGTTTTTTTTCATTTTCGCAAAACTGACAATTCTATCTCTGCACATTATTATTGTTTTTTAACAAGTGGAAAGTTGGCATTTAATTGGAAAATGTATATATCAAGTGACATGTAAAATCAATATTGTTAACAGCTTCCAGCATGATGGATCATCACTTGAACAGGTATACAAACTTGTAGATGTGACAGAGACAAGCAGTATCACATAGCACACCAATGTCTGTAGTCAATGAAAATGAGGAACAGTACATGAAAACACCAGGTATAATAAGTACCACGAATAAAAACAACAAAAAAAAAGGTATTTGAAACATGATGGCACTATGAACAAAGTACATAATAAAATAAATCATAACTGGTATCTACGTTCAAAAACACAAAACAAAGAAGAAGTGTGTGTCTTTGACCTTTTTAATAATTTTCAAAAACAAAATGATGGAGCCTTCTCATTAAATGCAGTTTAATTTAGGCCATGCTTTACTGAAACTGTATGCATCTATTTTGCACCTGAGTGAAATGCTGCTTACAATGTTAAAACAGTTTGTATCTGAGTTAAAGGAAGGTTATAAATTGTGTTAGTAAACCTCCATCAGTCCAATAAGACTTACATGTACAGATAAGATAGACTTCAGGGTTGGTGCATTTTTCTTCAAGTTATGCACATAATAGGCATGTGTTAGCTAATATCCCCTGCTACAAGATGTTAAAAAGTTTGTTACAGAAACATTCAGTTACAGCATGTAACAAAGGAAATGCATGTTCCCACACAAAATACGTTCACGTGTTTAACAATGAAACCCTCACTCACTTCAGTAAATACACAATATACTAATATAATCATCAGAAAACAAACCTCCAATAGCTGATGTTTATTACAAGGCACAAAAAAAAAAAATTCACTTAACTAACAAATTTCTAACCTATGTTAAAAAATGATTAGCGATTTTGGTAAAATGTGCAGCAATAATTTCCAACAATTCACGGGCTACTTCTAGCAAGCTTTGTGAGAGTACATTACTGAACTCTAACTGTGCAG
>JAULBS010023183.1:0-10620 GCA_032355785.1 Symmetromphalus regularis
CGACGTAGACTGAACCAAATAAAATTCATGGTCTTTTGTATTAAAACGGTCAAAAATATTTTATTCATATTCGTTTCAGGTTTCAAAATTTGTAATGTTTTAAGGAGAGTCTACGAAGTAAAGCCGAACGGGATCTCGGTTTCCCTCAATTTTTACCGTCAACATCGAGTCTGACAAAATGATTTTCCATATGTATACGGTCCGTCAGAAAAATGTTGAGGAAGAGGGCTGCATAACTTGCTTGTATGAAACAACAATTCTGATTGTTCAATTCACTGCATGAAAATTTTCATCTATATTTTTAAGAAGGCAAGACAAACATCAGTGGAAGACGGTTAAAAATAAAGAACATTTGCACATTTTGGGGCAGCGGGTGGAAAAAGAAAACATATATATATATAAATATATATTTTTAAATGTATTTTCAGAATTTTTCGGATTGGCGGGTCCGAGGACATGCCAAAAATAAAAAACAAACCAAAAACCTTTATTTTAAGCCAATATATATATACATATACTAGACCTTAGTTTTTGAAAAATCCAGGCAAGTGATAGATCACATGCCTGAAAATGATTAGGTGATAGATAAATTGCATGACTGAAAGCACTCAGGTGAGTGAAAATCTCCATGTCATTTACTATTTATTTACATCAATTAAATATAAGCTGAATTAAAGCTGCTTTCTTTAACTTCAGATCATTATTCAATTTTGTTTCCATGAACAGTTCTGTCTCATCTAGGTCACACATAAATGCACAGGCTGGAATATGGCAATGCCAGTTTTCAACACTGTGGGAGGCTACTGCTTCAGTGACATTGAAAATGGTGGTGACATTTGAATGTAGGCAATTCGCTATAGGAAAAACATGCTGTAAATTTATTAAGACAGCAATTATATTTTTCATCAGTAACATTTTTTTTTCTTTCTTTGTTTAACGACACCATTTAGCACATTGAATTATCAATCATCAGTTATTGATGTCAAACATTTAGTAATTTTAACACATAGTGAAGTATGAGCCAGTGTCTGACAGATTTTGAACAGCAGTCTTCAACTTGAGAGTCCGATATCCTACCACTGATTGACGACTGAGTCTCACTTTCATTAGTAACATTGTATTACTAGTAACAAGTAGTATACCACTGATTGACGACTGAGTAGTATACCACTGATTGACGACTGAGTCTCACTTTCATTAGTAACAGATGTTATAAGATGAGTGAATGCAGCCTTAAGTTTTACAAGTAAGTCATTTGCATACGTCACAAAATATCAATGGACAGAATATCCAATCTTTATGTAAGATCAAAAATTCAAAATAAAACCTCCATATCGCGTAGCATTGAATTACTAGTAACTAGTAGTATACAAAGATTAATGTATTTACAAAGAAAGCACTTTTTCTAAAGACACAAACTAATATTTTAATTAAATAAGCAACTATGTTGAATGATTAACAGAAATAAAAAAATAAAATGCCACATTATTAAAATGTCTAAAAATATAATCTCAAATAAACTGAAACAAAAAAAGATTTCAAGAAATGTTATTGACTGTTGTCTTCTATGGGTTAAATCTGAATGAGATAAAAATATATATAATCGTATGTAGATTTTTTTATGGACAACACACCAAGAAACACACAGCAGTAAACATCTAAATCTAAAGAAGTCAGAATGTTGTGTTCAAAAGAATGGAATGTTAAGAATGTAACCTTGATGAGTCTATTGTGTTTCTGAAGTTCCCGACAAAGACTCTCCAGCTTGCTCTTGGCCATCACAGCCTTTGTGTGCTCAGACTGCAGTTGATCCTTCTCTCTTGTTACCTACATTTGTACAGAACACAAAACAATACAGGCATTCATTCACGTATTCCCATTAGTCAAGCACATAATATAATCTACAGATATCTTATTTCCAGCTAAAATACACATTTTCTTTAAGCAGTAGGAATACAGAAAACACAACAATGCAATTCAGTGTACTTGAGTCTTCCATAGTCAGCTAAAACAATAATACAATATACAAAAGTTATATTCTTTATCCATTAGAAACCTAAAAGGTTTAGAATTTTTTCTTAATGAAGTGATACATTATTCCTCATATTTTAACTTGCATTTCAAGGTACTATACACATATTAAGACAACAAAGGTGTTAGAAAAGAAGATACCGTCTCCAGGGAACTGTTTAACTGTGTCAACAGTTGTAAAATCTTAAATAATCGTTTCAGAAGTGAAATAAAATTTATGTATTTCAGTTTTGCTTGTCAGTTATGTATTCATAATATCTCCAGAAGAAACCTGCTACTGCGACAAACATGTTATGTTTTCTTTCTGATTAGCAGAAGGGCATTCATATAGGCACTCTCCCCACAGACAGGACCGTACAAATGACAACCTTTGTTACACCAATTATGGACAACTGGTTGGAATAAGAAATACCACAATTAGTCTATTGAAAGGATCAATCCAACAACCCACTACATCTGAGGCCAATGCTCTACATATGAACTATGTTTTGAATACATGCATGTATACTGATAATGTATCTGAGGAAATGATATAACGGGAATGATGTCCACTCACAACTGTCATCCTGCGTTGAGACTGCTTGAACGAGGTTTGCAGAACTCTATGTTCCTCATGTAAATCAGCATACTTCTTGCACAATGCTGCCAGTTTTTCCTCTGTTGTTGACAGACTGTTCAAAGCACGAAGAATATGTTCTGTGAAGGAAATAAGGGTAAAAACATACATGTTATGTTAATATGTACAAACCAAATACTGTGTGCCACTGGTGTCTCATGTTCCCACAGAAGCACCTACTGTACAGGTACAGATAGCAGTAAAAACGAAGTTGTACACAATGTCATATAATTAACAACATGTAACCAGAACTGTGAAGATTATGACAAAAACTGGGGTGGGGTTTCTGGTAACAAAGTTTGATACTAAAGTAAAGCAATAGTAAAATGTTATACAAGATAAACCAATAAATCTCACAACATAATAACTTATTAATGTCTATAACTATAAGCTACTATACAAATGAACAGTATCAGAATATGTTTCTGCAATAAATCTTTCTGTAGATATATGACTGATGGTAAAAACAGAAGTGATCTACTATACTCAAAGGCAAAAGTTATTGAGACATGGATTGTTTGGAGTGATAAATTTGTGAATGGATTTGTGAATGTTGATGAAACAGCTTGAAGAAATGCAACCCAGAAGTTGTTGCTTGGATTGCACACTTTGTGTAAGGAACATGGAATATTTGGGAGGAATCCTGTCCAGTGTTCACCATAAAAGGCCAAACATTCAGTCACAAATCATTGCCACTCTGTGCAGCCTTCAGTAGTCAGAAAAACACCATTAGTGAACTGTTTGATGCAATTTTGTCATGCCAAGGCTCAGTGAAAATGACAGATTGCAAGCTTGAATCTGGGATCTCACAGCATTATGTCACACATCAATTCAATGTCCACCGAAATACCATATGACAGTTGTGGCAACAATATCAACAAAACAACCAGGTCAGGGACCGTCTCCATAGCAGATGACCACCAGTGACAACCTCTTACCAAAACACACAGATCTGGATCACGCGTTGACAAAACAGGTTCCAGTCAGTATTCCTCAATGAGACAACAGTGCCAGGCCTGTATCAATGCTCAAAATGGACACACTTGCTACTTACATGTACCTGTACTGTGTGAACTTTGATCAGGACCCCCTCTAGTGATGTGGCTCAACTGCATATGGCAGGTGTGCTCTTTTCCTGTATTATTGCTCGTTTCCATACATTCGAACATTTCTCTTTCCATGTTATAACATTTCATACATGGCAGTAAAAACTTATCATTCATTACACTTGTCTTTTGTGTGCCACAATAACTTTTGCCTTGGAGTACATGAATATAAATTTGAAACTATATGTTGTTAGTACAAATAATATCATACATGGTATGAATAAACGTAAAATAATCTGCTCTGGTTTTCTAATCTAATGACTACATTACAGACATAAAGAGCATGTACACAGCTGTTAGTCATATAATTTGTTGACAGTTTCTTCTGAATGTTTTTGCAACATTATTGTAAACAATGACTATTCCATACCAATGCTCTTGTCTTCCTTCTTCTTACTCTTCACCTTGGTTGGCGATTCAGACTTCTTTTTTACTTCAGGCTGAACAGATTCAAGTATTTCTGCAGACTTGCAAGATGGTTCGGTAGTAGCATCCTTGGCATCAGAGAGATGCTCCTCGGAACTGTTGCTCACTTCTCCTAGACCTTCCTCCTGTGGGGCACTGCCCGATCCTAAACTTGATCCACTATTTTCCATTTCCGGACCATTCTTGTCAGCACATTCAGGAGTGGGCTCAGACATATCACCAAGAGTCGGTTCCTGTTTGTCTAACTGTGGCTTGACTAATTCAGTATCGATTTCAAATGTTGTCTCCATTACTTCTAAATCTCTCTCAGCTCTAAGTTGGTCAACTGCAACGATATCAACTTGATGTTCTTCTTCTTCGTCCGAAACCTGGAGAAACAAATCAATTAGAAATGCAACACTGATCTGTAGACAAAAAAGAATATTGTGACTCATGAACTGTTTGAAAAGAAATGAAAAATCTGTATATCCAAAAGTATCATATTCCAAAAACCTTTCTTAAATAGTATATCAGTTTGAAGCGTAAAATGTCAAAACATGAATTTGAGAATGCCATAAAAAATGTATACAGTATGCGTACAGGGTTTGGTCACATATATTGTTAAACGCTGATATTCCGCACATTCTTAAATACTTCTTTTGTACATGTATGTCACATAGTCACATTTATTATCAATTTTAGTGTAATAATTCCCAATCTGAATATAAACAATACCCATCTTTTATTCTTCTATTTCAAAAAACATAAACAGATGCCTTAATTTGACTCGATATACATGTAGTATTAATATTTTATTATTCCAGCATAGCTTAATGTTTTTAAAATGAAACTGAAAATTCCCGTTTTCTTTGTGAAATGATGCTAAATTTCTCAAAAACACATGGGAATCGATACAAATTTCATAAAATTCTAGCAAATTATAACAAACATTTACTCAGGTGTTACAGTAAGTAATCATCACTGATACAAAAAGACAAACATGTACTCCTATGTTTTTGTGCTTGAACTACATTTATAGTTACTGTAATCATTAATCAAGCATTTTTCGTTTTTTGTTATAAATTTAGAATACAACATGAACAGGATTTCGAGAAATTATTTTAGAACTGTAGAACTCTTAATAGCAGAAATATGTTAACTGACAGTTTAAAGTTAAAGGATGTGATTACATGTATATTTTATATAAATTGGTAAATTTGTTATCACCAAAAAGAAGAACCAACATGAGTGATCAAGCATTATTTAGACACAACTATCCACAAGGGAAACTACTCCAATCAGTAATCACTTTAATAATAAAAACAAACAAACAAAGATTCTAAGACTGTAATTTAAAACACAAATTAAACCACTTTATAACCAACCATTTTCACAATTTATTTATTTAAGGATAACTGATGTCTCCCCTCCCCCCACCCCCAAGCAAAAAAGTAAACATTGGCTATTGGGGGCACAGTCATTTTCATATAAATTAATATATATTAAATAATTTAAAATGCAAAAAAAGAGAAAAAAAACTGTATAAAAGTTTATTAGCATCCCACATAAAAGTTAAAAAGTAAAGTATTTACACTTATGTACATAACGTGAACCGGTCGGTCGTCTAATCGATCCTTCTCAGTGGACCCATATGCAGTTTGGGCTATTTTCCGTTCCAACCATGGATCCACAACTGGTTTATCAAAGGCCGAGGTATGTGCTGTCCTGTCTATGGGATGGGGCATATAAAAGACCCCTCGCTGCTTATCAGAAAGAGTAGCCAATGTGGCAGCAGCGGGTTTCCGCTAAAATACATATATCAGAATGACCATACGATTAACGTCCAATAGCCACTGATAAGATTAAAAATCAATGTGCTCTAGAGGCATCGTTAAATAAAACAAACTTTACTTTACTTTTTACTTATGTACATAACACTCTTCACAGTATAATAATTCATTGGATTATGGTCACTATATAATATTATAAAGGACTAAGTAATGTATACATGAATTAAGTTGTAAGTAGGCCTATGTAGCTGTCACAAAGGTTACTCTTTTAATTTGCCGCAAGAACATTATTGCAAGATAGCACTGAACCTAAAGTATATTTACATGATTGTGTATAATGTACAATACGCATAGAATATGGATTCTCGGAATTTCACAAAACAAACTTTTTATGACTTCCTATTAAAACCTCCAATTAAGAAACAATAAAACATCAATTGTTTTAATTTTTCTATTCTAAAGATAACACATTCCACATTTAATTTAAATATTATATTCTAATTTAAAAATACAATATTCACAGAATAATGTACATTTTTGTAGAACAAATGTAACTGAATTGCTGTGGGCATGTTAAATACCCAATAAGTAAACATACTCCATAATAAACAGCTTATTTAGGGGTGATCTGGGGTGGCGTAGGAGAGGAACATGAAGGGTAGGTTGGAAGAATAGGTTTTTTTTCTACCAATGTAACATACAATACATGTAATTATGTAATAATATGCACACCATGCTCTCAGAAAACCTGTACTTACATTTACATGTACAAGGCAACATGAAGTATTGTGCCATAGTAAAAGTCACCTATAAGACATGTGGTGTGGAGCTACATGTAATAGGCACAACCACATATATATACTTAACTTGGCAAACTGCTAAAAATGGTACTAATAAGTATATACATGTATTACACAAAAATGTTAGTCTTTCAGCTTAAATGAGCATAATCTGAAAATATAAAAAATATGTTGAAAATCTACACTTGTGTCCTTGTTTATGAAGATGGCTTACATGTCGGAAGTCTCTACACCTAGCAGCATCCCAGATGAAGGTGGTGAGAACAGGCCCCATGTGTGGCAAACATGCTAGCTAACTGGCAGTCTTGTGGATGTCACTCCAGCACTCATACCAGATACAGCTTCAGTACTGGCAGCACATTCCATGGGCTATAAATAACTTGGGACAGGACCATCCAAGTTATTCTTTGAGGGGTGAGCTTGTCATGTATCCACAAAAGATCAAAGAAGATATACATGGGAAAAGTGTTCCATTGTTTTGGCTGGACTTTAAATGCCCACAGGCACTGAACCATGTTATGTTAATGTTACCCATGTGCAGTGTATGTTCATGTAACAAGTGCTTTAATAAATACAGCAGAATCATTCAGAAAAAAAGCAATTTATAACTTACCTGTTGAAATAATTTTTAAATATACAAATCAAACTTTTTTTCAATACCAACTCTTCACCCATACCCATATTTTTTATTGGTCACTAAAATTATCTTTTTTACATTATATTTTTTTACTGTGAAAACTTAAAAAAATAATAAAAATCATAGAATACCAACCGTACCTTTTTGATACCTTTCATTCTTTTCCCCTACTCCACCAACCCAAACATTTTGTTTTGGTTAATTAAAAAAAATCAGTTTCCAACCATAACAATACTAATTTCACTGCTCATAAAACTTTTTGTTTGTCTGTTTAATGACCTTGCTTAGGACAAATCCTGTCCACTCCACATGAGTGCAAGGCCAGTGCAGGTGTTTAAATATTTGGGTGGAGGGTAAGACTGTATAGGGGCACCATCATTCAGTGACATGTTCATATATTTTAAGGCACCTATTGTCACAAAAAAGGTCACTGTAGATTATTGGGGGGCAAATACCCACTTGCCCTCCCATCACAACCCAGCAGCGCTGGCCCTGGTGTGTTAGGGCAGTTGATTTGAGTATGGGATACCATCAGTTTCAAGAATCTATTAGGTGGAATTCCAAAATTTATAGCAAATGCCAGAAAACACCCATTTTCCAAAATCATTAGCAAGATGGCTAATTTGTTCAGAAATTCTGTTAGCCAAATAAATTGAACAAAATTAAGGTATTTTAACTCATTGATGTTACTGCCAGAGACTAAATCATCCGCAATGTACCGAATGAATCGCAAGTAACGGAAAAAGCTGTTATTTTGACTGACAATAAAAATACAACAGAGTGGTCAACCAAATAATATTCAGTATATTTTTTTAACAATGCATTTTCATTGGTCATAAATCAAATGGGATACCACATGAGTTTTTATTTCTGTCATTCGGAAGATGAGTGATTCCGTGAAAAAGGTTGAACTATTTCAGCTTGTTCAGAGTTATTTTCTTTTAAAACTGGAAGTTATTATAACTATTATTAGTTTGTTTAACAACCCCCAGCACAAAAAATAAACATCGGCTATTGGGAGTCATACATTGGTGAGATAAAACTGGAAGTAGGCAAGAGAAATTAACTCTTGAAGTTTATTTTGTTTTGTGGTCTTGTTATATGCGATGAATGCTTTTTCCTATGTAATAGCAAAGATGTGACAATACTAGTAATATCGTTTCTGTTTCTTATTAATGCAGTGAAATAAAACAGAAACATAACACAAGAAGTGGTTGGGCATCATTCGCTACAAAAATGTTGCATATAAAACTTTCTTGTGAAGTATGTTACTTAATTTATTGAAAAATAAGTTTAATGACTGGAAACTGATTATAAGTGATACATACCATCATGTATGTACATACAAATGTTGCACTTTACTGCATCGCCTATATCTGCATTTGATGTGCAGTCTGCTTTATGTCCATATTGAATACATCATTCACTTCAAAAGTAAATAATTCTGATACTTTTTTTTTTAAATATAAAAAAAACAACATATGATGTAATTTCCTCACCATATATATACAATGTATATGCAGACACGATGTCAGAAAAAACTTTCTGCTGCAACCAGCATTGTGTTTAACATCTATAATTGTGTCTGTTTTGTGAATTATATACTAATGAACTAGTATGAAATATTATCTAGCTTTTAATTACAGAAATTTACAATATTTGCTTTTCTGTTGGAAAACATTATTGGAGGCTGTATATATATATATATACTTTGTATTCATATATATAAATTTTATGCTGGTCTCTGGATGTCAAGCTTCTTATATTGAAACACAGGATGAAATGTACTTTAGAATATAGCCAAAGGAATGTCAGTCATTTCGTACTTGTAGAATGCATTTCACATCTAAGGTACATTGTATCAGTTTGTACTCATACTGGTACCAGACTATCAGTATGTTCTTAAGCCTACCGGATCATGTGACTGGTGACAATTTAGCCAAGGTGCGACCAATCGGCAGTGTTTGCTACGATCCCCATTTGTGGTCTCATACTGCGATTGATCTTGATACTGGTAGTAGGCTATCGTATGACTGGTGGTACACATGATCATGCGATCACCAACAACAAGAAAAGATCGATCACAAGATCAATCATAGGTAATCGTGTGACTGGTGGTGATCAGTGACCAATCGTGGCGACCTGCGACCACTCGCATGATTGTTTGCAGCCAGACGTGCGATCGGTCTCCCCATCAGATATAAAGCCATGACCAGTTGCTCGACCAATCGTGCAACTGCTTGACCTGTGATCATGCACGATTAGTGGTGCGACCATGCACGAGTTGTGACACGATCATGTAAGACCCGTCTGTGATTACTTACGATTTTGAATCGCAGGTCAGAAGTTTTGCACATGACTATCGACTTGCGGTGACTCATTTTGCTCTGGCGATCACCCATGACCTCTGTGACCACTCGCACGATCTTTCTATGATTAGTCCGCAAATCCTAAATTTTCCAGTCGCAGGCCCGGTATGACTGGGGCTTTAATGTACGAACAGGTCTGATCTGATACATGAAACAGTGTTGGAAATTCATTGAAAATTGAGGTGGTCACCAGGGCTCCGTACTTTGAAAAGTTTGTGGACCAACTGTAAAGGTTTTTTTTTTTAGAGCATTACCTATATGTACATGCAAGTTTTTTTTTTTTTGGAAGGCATGTGTGTCCCAAAAATAAACTCCAGAAATATAGGGTCCTCACTCATCCAAAAATATGGAGAGTTTGTGGACTCATGAGAGACAATATGGAGAGTCAAAAACAAAATTTAGAGTCCATTGTGAATTATGAAGTCAACATTTGAAGTGAAATTATATACCCAATACAATATGTCCATTGTCATGTACAACAACTGACAACACAAACATAATTGCAATTTAAAATAGTTTTATTTCATAATCAAAGTTCATACTGATACATATAAAAAAATTTCACTCCATTATTACAACTCAATTGATGCAGGTTTTAAATTGCATAACTAAAACTATTAGTGATAAATATTTTGTAGCTGAACGATTACCAACTAATTATTATACATTTCAAAAATGCTATTCCTATGCATCTTCTGATATTGTCAGAACATTGTACATGTGTTATGACATAGAAATAGCATTGAAATGTATACATGTACAAAAATCTATGGTGTGCAACCTTCTGGTCATGTGACGTTTGCCACCATTTTTGTTTGATTTTTTCAGTGATTATTGACACAATTAAAATAAATGTTTGCATCGCT
>JAULBS010023192.1:0-10620 GCA_032355785.1 Symmetromphalus regularis
AAGAAGAGGGACGTGTCCCCCTGAATCCCCCCCCCCCGGAGATTTACGCCCATGACCTTTATATCAGATGCGTTGGAACGAAATTCATTTGGGGGGAGGTGGGGGCTGCTCCCGTTTCTGAACATCAGAATTTGCCGGTGAATAATTTAACAACGAATAAGAACATATTTATGGGGATTATTGGTGTGTGTGTGTGTGTGTGTGTTTGAAGTAGCTCCAACGCCCCTGTATATGCAACAATTCCACAAACAGGATAACATATACCACGGTCTTTGATAAACCAGTTGTGGATCATCCAGTATTAATCAGGCGCGAGTTTGATAGCGTAACCACTGCAATACCAGTTGTTTTGGTTTATTTTGAAATGGATTAAAAAAAGGTTCCATATCATTATTGGTTGGGGTTTGGGATTTTAATCTTCTCTCCTCTCAAACCTCACCCCACTTCACCACCAACCATATTATGATATTTTAAAGATATAATTTGTTTTGAAAGGAAAAAACAAAGGAATATCCACTTTTTTGACAGAGGGGATGCCTATATAATTACCCCCACGCCCCCCCCCCCACCCCACATTTTGCTCTTTATCCACCAAAAATTCTTCCTTTCTCTCTTTTTTCTTATCTTTTCTTCCCGGTCTTAAGACATGAGGCCCGTGAAGGCGGGAGGGGGGGGGGGCGTGCCCGAACCAACATGGACGGGGGCACGTTTCAAAATCTTGCCCTGCCCAGTAGTTTACATCGGGTTTATCAAAGACCGTTGATATATCTTAATCTATTTTATATAATCATTGTTTTACAGATCGTTGGGTGTCCACCGACCCCGGTGCACTTGCTCCTGCTGATTCTCTCCTCCCCCACCTCAACCCTCCATCTTCAGTGTTCCTGACTACCACGCAAAACTAAAACTTGGAATCAAACAAAATGTAGAAAAAACGTGATTTTCGATGAATAAGTAAGTTTTCAAGAAGTTGGCTCGATGTTCATATTATTATTTTTAATTATTATTATCCTGCATTGTGAGTCTAATTACAAACTGAACATTAATCATATTGTATTACAGACATGCTCAACCCCATGACACATTCATAATACTTCTATTGTATTAAATAAATCTTAACATTCAATTTTAAAAGGTAGTTAGTCAAGGTTTTATTCTGATCTCTTCAATTAAAATCAACACTGCCTCGGTCCACATAGTTATATGATATAAGAGTTGTCTTCAACTTTCCAGTATAGTAGGCCTAGTCTGTTTAGGTTTTTTAAACAACGTCATGACATTCTAGCATTGGCAAGAGCGAAAATAGCTTCCTTAAAGTGGGGGGTGAGAGTGGGACGAAGCTTTCCCCCTGTCCAAAAAAGTAGGGGGATGTGTTCCCCCTAGGATTGACGCCATTATAGACCCCCCTCCAGTGTACTTCCGTATATAATTACGCTAAGACATGTTACATTGCAGGGCCGGCGCAGCTGGGAGGGACATTTGCCACTCCCAATAATTTCAAATGGCGCCACTATTCAGCCTTGCTATCTCAATACCTAAATGGCTGCGCAGGTACTGCATTGATACAATAAAGAGAAACACTGCTTAAGATTATTATTTAGGCATTTTAGTTTTCGTTTTCTGAAGAAAAATGTGGGTGGGGCATGGGGGTAATTATATAGGCATCCCCTCTGTCAAAAAAGTGGAGGGATGCGCCCCCCGATCCCCCCGGATTTACGCCAATGAGCATAGAAGTTCGTATATCAGAGTTATAATATTAATGATTTACAAAACATACTTATTATTATTATTATTCGGGGGCGTTGGAACCCAATAATTCCCATAAATATGTTCCTTATTCATCGTTGAATAATACATAGACAAATTCTGATGTTCAGAAACGGGAGCAGCCACCCTCCCCCCGCTCAATATGAATTTCGTTCTAACGCCCCTGTTATTATTATTATTATTATTTATTAATTTATTATTTTGATTTTTGATGGAAGACGTTTAGATTCTATTTGACGATTATGATATAGAAACAATATTTTAACCCGACTACTTTTGCCTGATTCAGTTGGAAGCTAGCTCACACTTGACTACGTGTCAAAATTACCAATAATCGATTATTAATAAATCAATGTGCTCTAGTAGTGTCGTCATACAAAACAAAAAACAAAACAAAACAACAACAACAAAACGAAACAAAACAAATGACCGATTCAAAAATAAAATGAAGTTAGCATGCACGCTCGATTTAATATTTTTACCCACCCCAGGCCCGTATGCCGGATTTTCTTTAGGGAGGTGCGTTTGTGAGGAAATCCTTGTTTTATTTTCGATTTTAACGTTATTCTAGTAAATTAGCGTCAATCCAAGTTTGCATTTAAGGACCTCGACAGATTTAGGGGAGTGCGTGCGCACCCGTCGAACCCCCCCCCCCCCCACTGCGTACGGGCCTGCGTATCCCGACAGATTTAGGGAGATGCGTGCGCACCCGTCGAACCCCACCCCTCCGCGTACGGGCCTGACCCCTCATTTTAAAAAATATATTTGTTGTTATTTTCCTAATGTGAAAATATCTGCATTGGTTTAAACAGTGGCGTGCAGAAAGGAGGAAAGAGAGGCTGACGGGCCCGGGCCTCTGTGGCCGACAATTGTTTCCTGGAAGGCGTTGGGGGGGGGGGGGGGAGGAACCGGAGGATTCCTGAAATGGAGGGGCAGTGCCGAGTGTGCGTGGAGGCATGCCCCCCCCCATTCCAATATTCTTTTTGGAAAATCCAAGGTTTTTGAAATGTCTTCCGGCTAAAACCTTTAAATTATAATAGTACACCCAATGTACGCTAAGACCACATTACACAAAGTCGTTCTTATGGGCTTGTATGCATAGGCCTATTAATAGATATCTTAAAACTGTTTGACAACCCCATCCCTTTTTCAAAATACATGGATTCAGCTATTATTATTTTCAACCCATTCCTAATATGAGTCCTATCTGATTGCTTTTCTATGACCGAAAAAACCACAAAATTGGTAAAGAACCTGAATGCAGTTACAAACAACTCATGTTACATATTTGAAGTCGCCCGATGTTGACCTGTTTAAACACGACTGAGATTTCGTAGATTGAAAATTAGCCAGTCGACTTCCGCTTTTTGATTTTATCCGGGAGTTTTAATTTCGTTTTTAAAACGATAATTTTAATACTTCATTTGCAGCTAAGTTGATAATTATTAAGATGCCGGAGATTAAAATCCAGCACGTGGTATCTTGCAGTAGTGAAGACAAGGTTTGGTTTCGCATAGAACGGGTTTAGCGTTTACTGTAACGTCGCGGTGTTTTTTTCAGTTTCTGAAGTTTCAAGTTATCACTCATTCGAGTCATTGAGTCATTCAAACTTTCAGTCAGTGAAACTGTATATTAAAGATGCATGCTGTCTTTATAGAAATTATTAGTCGAATACACTTTTTAGTTCTTAGTCATTGGAGTAATTCCTGGGGTGGTGGGGACATGTTCCCCCAAAGTTTTTGGAAGGGGGATACCTATATAAATATAATTACCCCCACCCCACCATTTGCTTCAAAAAATTGAAATTAAAGTGCCTAAATAATAATATTTACCAGTATTTCTCTTTATTGTATCAATGTAACACTTAACCATGTAGTATAAAGTAGTGCAAATATACTGAAGTACACAGAGGGTCTATAATGGCGTCAATTATGGGGGCAGGGGTGTGTGTGTTAATGGGGGCACAGATCCCACACTTTTTGGACATCTGGGATGCTCTGTCAGCCTCACTTTTTGGATGGAGGAGATTTTCGCCCTTGCTGAATCTTCATTCTATAGTATGAGTTAACTTAACACAATTTTGTGTTGTTTTGCAATTTTATGTTTGAACTTGAAGTATAACCAAATTATATTATCATAAAAAAAATACTCCAAATTTACTGTTTTCTACCTGAAACACATTGTAAAGTGTTAGCTGTAAACATGTACAGGAGAGCACTCTAAATCTTCACATGTGGGAGATAGGCTTCATTTGAGGGGGAAGATGTGCCAATTTTGTATGTATTGGATTTGTCTTTAATTATTATTTATTTAGTATACATACATTCAGAACTCTCCCCAGAGCCATAAGGCACTACGGGCCATGCTTCCTTAGATTTCTGTGTAAGCATCTTAATATTTGCTAAGCCCTTCACTGTAGCACCATGTCGGCTTAATTTGAGGCACATTTAAAAGAGACCACTTTTACTTGTCAGTAACTTGGTTGAACAAAGGTATTCACTCCTTGGGAGGGGTGGGGTACATTATGCTATTGAATAGAGATGCTGGAATTGATCATAACATGGCTTGTATGATTTATCATTGATTAGCTAAATTTTGACAGATGGTGTACATGTATGTAAACACATTAAAAAAAATCCTGTGGAAAGGCCTGTGTAACATTGTATCTTTATATTACCCCATCTAAGGGTCACATCTTAATGTGTAATGTTCTGTTTGTAGAATAACCCAGCAGACAATCTCAAGAAACCAGAAGGAAGTTACAAGTGGAAATGTGCATCACCCGGTGATAAGAGTGCATCAATTGTCTTACAGGTGACATTTTGGAAAAGAGGGACAACTCTAAATCTTTTTATCTGATATTTAAAATACAAATTTAGTTTTATTTTGCAAAATCCTTTCTGTCAGTGTTATCTGTGGATGTGTAACTAATAATTCTTTAAAAAATCTTTAAAAAATATTTTGTAATGACTGACACGGTTTAAGCTGCCGTTTGCCAAATATAAATTAAAATGGAATTTGGCGAATGCACTGGATTATGAAATCGCCAAACAGCTAATTCGAAAATTGTATGTCACTTTTGATCTGCCACTGTTTTGACTCTACTTCCTTGTTACTTGTATAATCGTTCCGCGAACCATCTAAATCCTACTTGCTGTGTCTGCGCCTTTTTATGTGCAAATAAAGTTCACTCGGACAACATCGGAAGAGTTCGAACTCGGTAGTTTTGTTATCAGTTGAAATAAATCAGTCTTTTCGTTTTCTGTTACATACGATTTATTTGGTACACTTCATATGATTTTGTCTTTGGCGATAACATTGCTCTGTGTTCCAGGTAAATGAGTTAAATCGCCTTAATTTTGTTCATTTTATCTGGCTAACTGAAACTAAATTTGGCTACAGAATTTCTAACCAAATTAGCCAAATTGTTAATGATTTTTACGTTCCAGCTTAAACACTGGATTGATATTGATGTATTAAAAATAATTAAAATGTATGTTAATTTATTCAGTTTGAGAAATCGTGTCATATAAGTGCTATTGACATTGGCAATGAGGGGTCAGCATTTGTCGAAGTTCTTGTTGGCAAATCTACAGCCAGTTCTGACCAAGACTATCAGGTGAGTTTAAATTTATATCTTTCTAGTCACTCCCACTTTTATGATTGACAGGTGATCAACCAATCTGGAGTTAACAAAACACAATAATGAAGACCTTATGGAGTTAGGAATATTCATGAACAAATAATGCAGATAATTTTATTTTTCTTAATCAAACACAATTTTTGGTTGTAATTTTTAATGTTTTTTGTTGTTGTATTTTAACAGTTTTATTATTTGATAATCTGTTTTCTTTTTTGTACTTCAACTGTTTTGATATTTTTTAAAAGTCCAGTTAACTATTTTCTTATTATGTAGCAGGTTTTATAAAATTTAACAATTATTTAATTTATATAATTTAACAATTTCTTATTTTAATAATTAACTTTTTTATTTTTGTAATTTAACTGTTAGTTATTTTTGTAATTTAATTGTTTTCTTGTTTTTACAATTTAATAATAATATTAGCAGACTTTCTTTTTATAAAATATAATTATTTTCATTTTTTTGTAATTTTACTGTTTTCTTGTTAATTTAGTTAAATATTTTCAGGTAATTCTGGTTGCGTCCTCGTTCATGAGTCCACTGGAGAGCCGGAATGGAACAAACCGGAATTCTGTTCGGATCTTTGGGAGTGATAAATTATCAAAGACTGTCGCTGGAGAGAAGTGGGACAGAGTGAAGATTGTCTGCACACAACCATTTAATAAAGTATGTTTCACTCTATAATACAGGGATGAGACATATCCATGGAATTCCACAGATTTTATCTCTCCAGGATCGATCTTGTGAATCACCTAAATCTAATAAGAATTATCTATGGAATTCCACAGATTTTATCTCTCCTGGATCGATCTTGTGAATTGCCTAAATCTAATAAGAATTATCCATGGAATTCCACAGATTTTTATCTCTCCTGGATCGATCTTGTGAATTGCCTAAATCTAATAAGAATTATCCATGGAATTCCACAGATTTTATCTCTCCAGGATCGATCTTGTGAATTGCCTAAATCTGATGAGATAATTTTGAAGGGGTGTAGTTCATTTTTTTGCAATTACGATTGACTGAAGTAATTACAGTGAGCCAATGCTTTTCAACAGCAGTAAGGAAAAAGGATTTTAATTTGTTGATTGTCAATTTACTTTTACTTGAATTGCAAGTCCAAAGTAAGTCGAGTATATAGCGATGGGGAAAATTCTTTAAAAAATATATATTTAATGTGTGTGATCCTAAAAGCCTCCCGCTGAAAGGAAGTGTGCATTCTTGTTTGTTTTCCATGAAATATAGCCTTTGACCATGGTCTCTGTCCTCTGTTTACATTAAAAAAATATTCATATGATTTTCTCATTTGCCATTATCACTCCCGATAATAGTTGTTGATTTCAATAGCACTACAGGAAAAGTTATTGCAATATAATTTGTATGTCCATGTAATACCGTAATTAATATATAATTTTCATGTCCATATACAAATTATTTTAATAATATTAATTAGCGTCAGATTGTGAATTAATTCATCTATGGTTGAAAACACTAAATTCTTGTCGATTCTTATGATTTAAGTTGCAGTATTCCAATGAGGGATGATTTCCGATTTAAAAAAAAATGTTTTGTTTATTTTCAGACGTCACTGTTTGGTCTGTCGTTCATCAAGTTTCATTCACCATCTGATGGAAAGGAAGGGGAGGTAACTGTTGTTATATATGTTGAAAACACTGGGAAGAAGGGGAGTTAACTTGTTATATATGTTGAAAAACACTGGAAGGAAGGGGAGGTAACTGTTGTTAAATATGTTGAAAATACTGGGAGTGATGTCAATAAGGTATAACGTCTTCTCTTAAATTTCATTCACCGTCTGATGGGAAGGAAGGGGAGGTAAATGTTGTTATATATATGTTGAAAACACTGGAAGGAAGGGGAGGTAACTTGTTGTATATGAGAAGGAAGGGGAGGTAACTTATTATATATGTTGAAAACACTGGGAGGGGAGGTAACTTATTATGTATGTTGCAAACTCTGGGAGGGGAGGTAACTGTTATTATATATGTTGAAAACACTGGGAGGGGAGGTAACTCTTATTATGTATGTTGCAAACACTTGGAGGAAGGGGAGGTAACTTTTGTTATATATGTTGAAAACACTGGGAGGGGAGGTAACTGTTATTATATATGTTGAAAACACTGGTAGGGGAGGTAACTGTTATATATGTTGAAAACACTGGGAGGGGAGGTAACTGTTGTTATATTTGTGAGGGATGTCAACAATGTTTAATATAACATCTTTTCTCTGAAACTGGGTAAAATACATTAACAAAAAGTTTTGACACTCAAGATCACCCACCTTACACAATCACCTGAAACTTACAAATATAGCTATGAGCTCTCTCCATCCTGTATTTGCAGGGCTAGCTCTACCACTCACCAAATTCGCCAATGGCCAAATTTAAAAGCATTTGGCTAATTTTAATGTAATCTGGCAAAATATTTTTTTTTAATAATAGCCATTTAAGTGCAGAAAATAGATGACTTTAAAAATTTTGACATTTTTATAGATAATTTGTCGAATGTTACTGTTCTGCCAGAGCTAGCTCTGATTTGTATTTATTAGAATGTCAGAAACTGTTTTTCAGTGGCTGCCTCTACCCTTCATCTGTTACTGTACAACATCCTGAGATCTGCATTAAAAATAAGAAGATACATTTTTATCTCATAATGTCAAATGATGTTTAGGTTTTTTTACAGACACGGCCGACTGGACAACAGTCGTTAGGAGCGTTTCGCTTGAAGTCCGACCCTAAAGAAGATATTCCCGTAGGATCATTATTTGCTCACCGCAAAGAAAAACCTGAAACCCCCATCTTGAAAGGTAAACATTGAAAAAATGCCGTTTTGGTGCCATAATGGATTTTTTTTCAAAAACAATAATGCCGCCAATCGTTGCACAATGTACATTTATATATTCATTGTAATTTTCAACTTCCTCATACAAATAGGGATGAAGTTATAGGTGGATTCCTAAAATTTGCAGTTTTGTTTTAATTTTTCAAATTTTCCCTCTCCCCCAAAAGGCATTTAGCATCGGAAGAGTGTGGTTGACTTTTACTATGTTAGGTAAGACACTCTATATATTGTATACAGAAAAAATCACTTCTGTACAAATTAATTCCTTTATTTGTCATTTTTATTTTAACCCATTCATTGCTGATGAAATTATTTAGCAACGTCATTCTCTGTGCTGAGCATTTGTTTTTCTGAATTTGTGCGATTGTAGGTCCCTCACCCTTTCCTGTTAGTTTTCAGAGTTGTTGTTGCTTTCTTTCATCATTCATATAATTTATTAATATAATCATTGTCTGAATCGCAGTTCATTATTAGATCCATGGTTTCAGATTTCCTAAATAGTCAGGCAGGTCATCCATGTGTTTCACGCAAACCTGATGACTTTTCAGCTGTTAAATGTTTATTTTTTAAAGATTTTTGAAATAAACAAACCGGAAAAGTTTGCAAGGCTAACTGGAAGGACATCCCTTAATACTACTATACTGAGCAATCATATTTTGGATAGCTTTAATTATATGTAAACGATCTCGTATCAGTTGAAGTATCAAAACGTAAATATACGTCACCTGCACATGTATGGAAAGTTGTTTCTGACGTAAATATACATCGCCTGCACATGTATGGAAAGTTGTTTCAGACATAAATATACATCGCAATGTGAATCAGTTAAAAGAACTATTATCATTGAACTGCCAAAGTGCAGTTTGTTGACATTACTAAACAAAATTAGGTGGAAAAATCAATTTCAACTTGTAGGTGCTGCTGCCGTACGAGCAGCTTCTAAACTTGCTGAAGAGTCAAAACCATCCCCACCGACATCAAAACAATCGCAACAAACGTCAAAACCATCGCCATTGACATCAAAACCATCACTAACATCTAGTCATTCAACAAAATCAAGTCCGGTGAGTTGAGTTAATTACAATAATTTTTATTAATAGTTTTTTCCAGGCAGTGGTCCATGACTGGTATGTTTCAATTGATGTGATATGTTCTGCCCTCTTGTTGGAATATATATATATATAAGATTCTTGCTGCTGTTAGGAAAGAGTAGCTTATGTAGACTTTGTGATGCAAATAACATGATACCTGAAGCCAAGTTAAACATAAAATTAAATTAATATTATAGAACTCACCAAAATTACTCCTAGACTTTCATTTTTATTGTTTTTCTCTAAACTTAGGTATTTATCATGGCTAGCATAGCCTCAGTGTCATGCAGAACCATTCCCAACCAAGTATTCTGTAGAATTACCTGATAAGAAATGTTTGTCACTACCCTCTAAGAGAAGTGTGACTGACACTAGTCTGTTTAAGCTACTTGGAACATGGATATTGACAAATAAAATCCAAAATATATAGCTAACCTCATTAATGTTGATATTTTTCAACAAAAACAAAATCCTATTTTTTGTATAGGTTGGTACGTGCATTAGTTCTGTATTGTTTAAATGGCAGTCAAAAGTATTGTTGTGGCATTTCGAGTCGGCGTTACTTAGAATGCCATGTTTTATTTTCTACAGACATCATATAAAAATGAAGGTAATTATCTGAATAATGTTTTTTTTAAGGTAAGCGATTATTATTTTACAAATATATTGATTATAATTTAATATCAATGTCATATGTGTAAAGATCTATTTATTAAACCAAAAACGATAAATGACATACGAATATTAGCGGAAATGACAGAGATGTTCGGAATGTTAAATTGGGTAGTTACCTCACTTTGTAATGAACTCTAGTCCATTTTTGTCTAGGTTCATGCAAACTAAAGTAATCGGCCAAAAATCCATGTTCCAAGTAGCATAAACCCACTATAGCTTAAGAATGATCAGACTAATAATAATTTTTTAAAAGGTATAGTTGGTTGAAATGTTTTTTAAAACAGGCAACTTATCTACTTTTATTTGTATGTACTGCCCTATCTGTGGGATAGTGCATATAGAAGATCTTTTGTAGCTTATTGGCAGCCGTTTTCCTCTAAAGAAATAATAGTTGGGTACCCAGTAGCGTTGGCATTAGGGGTAATGAAAGGGCAGACCTGGCTGCCAAGGCTGCCTTGAATTTTCCTCGTACCAACATGGGTATCCCCTTTTCTGATTTTTAATTTGAGATTAACAGGTATATTTTAACTAACTGGCAGTGTGATTGGGACAATGCAAGAGCGAACAAACTTCAATCTATAAAGCC
>JAULBS010023202.1:0-10620 GCA_032355785.1 Symmetromphalus regularis
ATGATTGACGTCCAATAACCAATGATAAGATATAAATCAATGTGTTCTAGAGGCGTCGTTAAATAAAACAAACTTTAATAAGATGAACAGTTTATCCACTGAACTAGACCTACCTCATTGATGGGACTTACAAATACTATTTACCTTTTGTGAATTCGATAAGAGTCATTATCTACAGGAACACACTCCGCTCTTTGGATTACTTTGCCTTCGATTGCAAGCTTTTCTGAAAAGACATGAGTTTATAAGTATCTATTTTATTTACAACCACTACATGTACATGAAATTCTGTAAAACATTAGAAATCCAGAACCAAAATAGACAAATTTTAAAGTCCATTAAAATAATTTTAAGTTACATGATTAAAAAAATAAATTACTCTGAAAATAAAAGGAAAAGAATTTTGTTACAATACTCTAGCAGCAACTGGATGTCAATTAAAAGACAAATTTGACACAACGTCTAAAGAAATCTTTGTTACCATAAGTTACTCTTTTCTATTAACAAAAATAATTTCTACCTGTATATAATACCATAGACTCCTACAATCCTTGCAATTAAGAAAATATTGCTGTGGGCAATTTCAGGAGTTGCTTATATCAGGGCTGAGAATGGCAAACGAGAAAAACAGCTGAAATGTTTTTTTAAATATAATCAGAGAGGTAAATTTTTGATGGAAAACCAACAAGAATGCACATTTCCTTTCTTTGGGCGTTTTTGAGATTACAAGCCCCAAACGGGCAGTTTTTTGTGAGGGAGAGAAGCGACCGATTCGGAGCTTTTTCTGAAATACAGAGGTAAGTGGTGCATTCTGGTTAACTATGAGGGTCCTTTTCCTCCCACAAATTCCACTTAAATTTGTTTTTGCCTGTCTTATCAAATTATTTTATATCATCCATATCACCGAATTCCATTGAAACAAATTGTCTCTAAACGCGAATTTTACTAGCTATGGTCAAGTTGCGGAGACAAGCTTATGTGCACAGCCATGCTGGATTTCCATGTGACTGCTTTCAACCAATAAGAGCCCAGAGATCATCTGTGCTTCGCAATTTTCCATAGAACATCCAATATGGCCGAAGTGATCAGCGAGAAACTGAAGTAAAGTGTGATCATTCACAGAATACTGAGTGCAGACAACTAATTTTTTTTTAAATTATTTTCTGGGAAGCATTTCTGCCTGAGATCAGGCTTTTCTTGTTGCTTTGAAGAGAAACAGCCAAAAAATTGACCTCACCCCTCTCAAAATTATCTCATCGGATTTAGGCGATTCACAAGATCGATCCTGGCAAGATAAAATCTGCAGATTCGCATACAATTCTCACCCCTGTTACATAGACAGGAATGCATAGTTATACTACATTTTGATGCAGACATGGCGAACCAATGACTGAAAAATCGGCTCAGGTGGAGAAGTGGTTAAGCTGTCGGACTCATGGCTGATAAGTACTAGGATCAAATCTCAGTTAAGGCACTTTTAACATCGATGCTGTATTTGATAATTTAGATTTTATGGAAATCTAACTGGATTACGGAAATTAGGTTCCTGGAATCTCATTGAAAAATGAACTTTAGCTGTGCTCCCTAATAAAATTAACCCTGTGTATCGACGGAAAATACCTCCAATATGTTCCTTGGTTACCACGCCACCAGATTCCTTTTTGGTGTAAATTCCCATCTGCGACATGACAACGAGGTTCTGCGTACGGAGCGCCGTCATCGTAAACTTGTGTTCTCGTGGTACTGAGCCCGTCCCGGTGTTGATGCTAGCCAGCTGTTCACTGAGGTTAAAACCCACCTCAGTTTTCTGACCAGGAAACCTGGCAAAACAATTCAGAAATATTCACAAAGAAAGAAATGTTACTTCAGCAGTAAAAGATGCTGTATAATTGGTTTCAGATTGCATTTTACTGCCCCTCAACCGCCGATCTTTATTTGCCGTCGCAAAAATATGACAATTTTTTTTATTTTATTAAGTCATACTATAATGGTAACAATTCAAACACATAATACCTGTGACTCATGGACAAGAGAAAACCTGTTACTGCCACAAAAGACCTTTTTCTCATTATAAGCCAGAAATCTTTTATAACTAATAAGTACTTTTCCACAGTTTGGACAGTACACACCATGGCCTGTTACAGCAGTTGTAGACCAGATGGGTCCACTAAATGGAATCCTCCACAAGGCTGAGCTGAGTGGGTAGACTCAAATTTTAAATTTAAGCATTTTCTCTTTCTAAACTTGCACCGACCAGTGGTCCAAAACTGGTTAAAGACCTTGAATGAGCTGTCCTGTCTGTGTGAAAGCATGTATTTATTTATAAGACACTTGCTGCCAACTGGAAAGAGTAACCTATGTGGAGGAAGCAGGTTTTATCTAAGAACAATGAGTTGCAAAACACTGTATGTCTGACCCCAAATAGCCACTTATTAAACAGTGTGCTGGAGTGTCGTTAAGCAATCCTCTTATTTGAACAAACCCAACTTAATTTCCAAACTCATTTTGAACGAGTAATTCTGAGTTTTATTTGGACAAACCCAATTTAATTACCAAACTCACTTTGAACGAGTAATTCTGAGTTTTCCGACATCAGTGTTGCTTTTTGCTTTTTGCCACCTCTCAGATAAATATTTTGGAACCTAAAATATGAAAAGTGAAAAAAGAATATTATGATTTAGATTGATACACATTAAAAATTACCATTTTGTCTAATTACTTCAGAATAATCCTCTTTGAGCTCATAATATGTAACTACATATGCAGGGCCATAGTTACCATTTGAAAGTTGGTTAGGCCAAATGTTGAGGCCGGCAGCGTGGGGACTGCCTAGGCCTCAGCCGGTGGGAGTTTAAGCTCCAGCATTTTAGGTAATTACAGAGCCCAGGAATGGCCTCTCAAGCAACCAAATTATGGCTGTTTTACTTTTTTTTGATAGGGAAAATTGGACAGTTTATAACAAAATGAAGCTGACACGATGTCAATCTGATCAACTTTTGGCATCAGTGACTAACAGACTTGGTGCGCCCACAATATCGGCATCCTAGGCATTAGACTGCATTACGCAAAATTTTTGACTGAA
The DNA here is from genome assembly GCA_032355785.1 of Symmetromphalus regularis. Lineage (NCBI taxonomy): Eukaryota > Metazoa > Mollusca > Gastropoda > Neomphalida > Neomphalidae > Symmetromphalus > Symmetromphalus regularis. The sequence continues at coordinate 3,083 of JAULBS010023202.1, forward strand.
CCAATCAACCAATCGCCTGACATAAATAAATGGCTTTTTATTTTATTTTTAGACGAAAAGTTGGTCCGACCGATCGGGACAGACACACCCGGTAGCAACGGCCCTGACATGTATGCATGGGTCTGATGGCAGTGGCCTTATTCTTTCTTGCAGTAAGTGTCCTCAGTTTGTAGTCCTGTCATCACCAGAGCAAATAATTTTTCTGCATTGCATATAATCAGAAAGATTCTCTGAATTAAATATGTACATGTATATATATATATATATATATATATCTAAAATGACACTTGGAATAACTCAGTTGATTAATGAATAATACAAATGTATTTTATAAGATATCAGGCGTGGATGCAGGATTTCTGAAAAGGGTGGGTGGGTGACCAAATGTGATGAGTAAATAAGATGGTGGGGGGAATGGTTAATTTTTACGTCAGTCTACTCGAAAAATGTAAACAGAAAATAAATATTCGAAAAGTGTGGGGGCGGGGTTCCAGTCCTACTGTATCCCCTACTGGACATAAGTCCAAAATCTTCGAATTCAGGGAAATAACATTATTGAATTTATTCATTAATCAATTTTAATGGATAGAATTTCTATTAAATAGAATAACTTCAATCGGAGGGCTATGGTAAGATGATTGATCACTGTCGAGATATTTTTCAAAAATGTAGTTTATCGAAAAACGAAAATTTTAAATTTAAGCATTTCACAAAAACAAAACTTTTCTCTTTCTAAACCGCACCTTAACAAGCCAGACACCTCGACTTGCAAAAGTTAAATCTAAATCCTTGGGTTCGTGCTCCTTATCAACGGTCTGCATCACTCGGGTTTACCACTGTGCTTTAAAATGAATTATTTATCAAGTTATTTGACCAAATTACAACATCGTTTTTTTAACGACTGCTCACAAAACGCATTTGGAGGAAGTCTTCAATGAAATCTCTAAAAGAAGAAAGAAAAGTTCTCAGCTGTGTACTTCCGGTTTCAAATCTGGCGGGAATTTATCAACAAATCGTTTTGACAGAAATAACAGTAACAATTTAAACTTTAACTTAAAGTAACAAAAAGTGTCTGATTTTGACACTAACAACATTTTGATTGTTAGGCTTTATACTGCTTAGTAGTGGTAAGTGTAAACTACTGAAAGAGGCCATTATTAGCAGGTCACAGCCTCCACAGGTGCCTTTTGTCTCACCATCATGATCATCATGATCATGCGTCGCACTAAGAGGAACTGAATACTGCTCATGCGCAATTGAGTCATATAACACACTTAACAACATCAATGTTTACGTTGTTGAATTTAGTTAAATACAATCAATAAAAAATAATTTCTCACCTGTATTTAGTGAGAAAAACAATTTCTAATGTGTTGTCAAATGTTATAATTAATTTGCTTGTGCCAAAATGTGCCCCATTCTTGCGACTATTGCACGTAGCTGTCAGAAATATGTTCCCGCCGAAAAGAATACCATGGTATAATGAATGCAGACCAAACAGATATTTTTTACCTAAGCAGTAGACTATTCCAATCACTATTATGTGACAGATCGCTTTGTAAAACCTGCCCTAATATTTAATTAAATCTCAAGTTAAACCTGCCCTAATATTTAATTAAATCTCATAAGCTGTAATCTACACTTATGTCCCCAATTTTTTCTTCTTTTCTGAATATTTTTTACATCTATGTGATCAAGACTCTTATTGTCAACGTGTGTGCCAGTGTGGTGTGATATTTTAAAATTCACAACCTTTGTTTATTCGGAAGTAACATACGACGTATTTTGGACAGAGAACGCATTTTGGCACTTTACTAGTCTTTAGGATATAGGTTGAAATATCCTCAGAATCATGCAATTGAAAACCGCTGTACTAACGAGAAACAGTTACTTCGATGTGCACTGGTGTTAAAAATGTATTTAACAATATTAATTTGTACCCTTTTGGAAAGTGGCTGGTCGCATGTCAGAAAGTGGTTTAGTTTACTATTAATATAATTTGAATTTCTTTTTTTTAAGAATAAAATATACTGGTTGGGTATTAATGTTAATTTAATTGTACTCATTCCCAGTAATATTTAGTTATTTGGAGTGAAGGGGGCGAGTTTAAGTTTCTGTCCTTGGATTTTCCAGTCGTACCCTTCCCATCTTAAGAGTTAAGTAGAGGTTATCGCTTCGTTCCGTCAGTACATTTTGTAATAGTAGGGGTGTGCAGATTGAAATCTTTCCAACATCTTTTGTTTAAACATGTTTCAAGTAAATTTAATTATATTTTTCAGCCTGACGTTTTGCCAGTAATATTTTAAAAAATGCATGCGTTTTTGAAAGGAGGTTCAGCCAGTACACCAAAACCGAAGGAGAAACCAGCAGCATCAGGAACGAGCAGTAAGAAGAAAAACTTACCCTGGGTGGAAAAATAGTAAGTATTGCATTGTTCTATATTATTTAACTAAACATACCTACACAAACTGCACAAACGATCATTTAGTTCGTACATCGGTTATGCAAATTTATTTCGCATAACTGATTTACCGTTCGTGTAAAAATTTGCTAAATAAATTTTCTATATCATCTTTTCTCAGAGTATAAACAACATGACTGATTTCTGACATGTATTTAATTATAATTACATGTAACAGAAATTACAATACCAGTCTAGTTAGATTACTTAAGTTGGAAAGTTTAATGTATTCTCATTGATTGTTAGATGTTGCCAAAGGGAATTCCTTCAAAATGCAGCCAATCAGAAATTGCGATGCTTCCATTAATAAATGTTAGTCGGAAATCTTCCCCTGATTTCGGAGAATGATCAAATATCACATGTGTGAGGTTTTTCCAGTGACCAGTTATGCAAATCAAAATAGGTTATGCTAATTTTTTTGGCATAACGTATTTTCTGTTTATGTAGGCCTACTGAATAATACTAAAACAGTTTTATTTCAGGAGTAGAAATTAAAAAATATTTCAACTAGCCTGAAATCCTTGGCTATTGATAAACCAGTCGTGGACCACTGGTTGGTGTAAGTGGTGTACATACACCTACCCATTGAGCATTATGGAGTACATATCTAGAGGCACTGATTTTCTGCGATAACAGAAACACAGATGGAATTGCAGAAAAACCTATCTGAAACATTATTACTCATCTCCAAATAGCATAGTTTATTAATTAGACAGATTTTCCAGCCTCAGTTTGAAAACAAAACAATGGTCAATATTTGACTACTGATATCTGTATGTGTTATGCCAAATTAGTTTGGCGCAATGACAGTCACCAGTTGTGTGCTTTATATACTTCCATCGATTTAACAGAAAGAACCAGACGTTTTTTTTAAATGTATTTTTTTTGCAAATTCTCTGACGCAAGTTAAAGATTTATTACATATTTTGGGTCAGTTAATTTGTAACATCATAATTTAAAATTATGAAAATTGGTTTTCATGTTTAGTAAATAAATGATACAATTAAATTAATTTTAATTATCGGGAATTTTAGCAAAAGTAAAAAAGAATTACTGAACTCGATGTAATTACTTATGAAACAAGTTTCAATACATGTTGGTTTTTTTTAAATGTTTTTGTTTTGTTGTTGGTGTTTTTTTCATGTGTGTGAGTTTAATGGAAAATATTTCATTGGAACACAAAATGAACTTATAAAATTTACTGAAACAGAAAAAAAAACTGAATTTCTGAAACGGAAAATCTGTGCCTCTACATATCTTTATTTTCATGATATTTTTGTTGCTGTGCCATAGCAAAATTATTTACCGACAGCAGTTATGGGCCATCATAAATGTGTCTCTGATTTTCAAGGGCTTGGAAATGTCTTTGATGCAGTTGTTAAGTTTGAACCCGGAAATATTTCCAAGCCCTGCAATTAATAAAATGTCCATGGCAAAATAAATGTGGAGAAGTAGTGTCTACAGCAATTTTAGTGTAAAGTATATTTTATTTTTAATAATAAAAAAAAACACTTTGAAAAAAACAATTAGAGTGCGAAAAAAAAAAGCTCAGAGGAGAAAGAAAATCTTCACGGCATTGGCAATTGCTGCAAGCATTTTCAGGTGTTGCAATTCTTTTCTTTCTTCATTTTTCTTCTTTTTTTAAAACATAGTACTAAGTGAGGTAATGTTGCAACTTATTAATTTTTAATTTTCAGTCGTCCCAAGACCATTGATGATGTTGCCTATCAAGATGAAGTTATTTCTGTCCTAAGGAAGTCATTGCAAGGTGCAGATGTAAGTAATCAGGGTGAAAGGTAAATTTTTTAAATTTCATTACTAGACCCCATTTTTCAACATTTTGTGTCTGAATCAGTTTGGATTCCTGCAACTCTACGACAGAGGAAAAGGAAAGGATTATTTGTTTAATGACACCCCAATACATTGTTTATTCATCTGCTTTTAAGTGTGTCTAACCAGGGGCTTTGGAACGAAATTCATATTGGGAGGGGGCTGCTCCCTTTTGCTGGTGAATACTTCAAAGATGAATAAGAATTTGCTGGTGAATACTTCAAAGATGAATAAGAATTTGCTGGTGAATACTTCAAAGATGAATAAGGAACATATTTGTGAACCGATCGGTCGTCGGATCGATCCTTCTCAGTGGACCCATATGCAGTTTGGGCTATTTTCCGTTCCAACCAGTGGTCCACAACTCAATGGCCGTGGTATGTGCTGTCCTGTCTATTATATTATGACTATATAATATTTAGTGACCAGTATCGAGTTTTATCAACATTGCTTATTCCCACCCGTAAAGAATGTGATATTTATTTATTGCTGTTTAAGAGAGACTTTTCTTACCTCTTTGATGTCTGTTTAAGAGAGATTTTCCTTACCTCTTTGGTGGCTCTTTAAGAGATATTTTCCTTACCTCTTTGGTGGCTGTTTAAGAGAGACTTTCTTTACCTCTTTGATGTCTGTTTAAGAGAGATTTTCCTTACCTCTTTGGTGGCTGTTTAAGAAATATTTTCTTTACCTCTTTGGTGGCTGTTTAAGAGAGATTTTCCTTTCCTCTTTGGTGGCTGTTTAAGAGAGATTTAACTGTATTTTCCTCCTAGCTTGGCTTGTTTATACAACCCATGCAATTAAGAAAATGTCTACGGCAAAATAAATGCCGAGGAGAAATTGTGTCCACGGCATTTTCTACGGCACTTTTAGCGTAAAGTAAACTTTATTTTTAATAAGAAAACAAAATACACATTGAAAACAAAATTAGTCAGTGGCAAAACAAAAAAAGAGCAGTTGAGAATGAAAACCTCTGCGGTAATCTCCACGGCATTGCCGATTGGCGCAGGCAATTTCAGGGGTTGTTATTAACTATGTCTTACTTTGTTTTCAGGTATAGATCTTGCAGCCAATTCTGTCCATGTCATAATGCATATTGTCGCACTACCAGATAGCACATGAGCTGGTTCTTCGCCTACTGTAGCAAAGATGTCAGAGACTGGAAGCGGGGTTTCAATTACTACTACCTTTGGTTGCCTCAAGATTGCAAATGCCAAACCTTTGGGTATCTAAATCTGTAAGGTTCGATAAAGGCGTAAAATACAGACCTTTCAATACTTATGAATTTATCAAATTAATATAATTTTATTATTTCAATTAATGGAGGACCCAGCCCATTCAGAAAAACAAAATCTATTAACCGTTATTAAAATTAATTAATATTTTATTATTAAAATATTTTAATTATTGTATTAATCGTAAAGAATCAAACTATAATTATAATAACGTGATTATTGTTTTTTCTTTCTTTTGTGTGTGTTTGAGGGAGTAGGTGGTGTGTGTGAGGGGGGGGGGTATGTGTGGGGAGGTGTGTGTGTGAAGGTGGAGTTGGGTGAGTAGGTGGGGGTGGGCGAGGAGGCTTTCTTTAATAATTTGCTTTACATTCTTTTCGATTGTTTTTTCTTTATAAAAGCTCTCAGACCCATTGCTACTAATTCAGAAAATTGTGTAGATTTTCTTCTGTAGACCACGTGTCCTAAATGTCATGCGTTTGACTACTGGTAGCAGCTGATTAAACGATGTATTGGGGTGTCCATATAAATTCCATGAAACACAGAAACCTAACTTTAAACTGTTCAAAAATTGGTTATCAATCTCTACTGGAACATGTCATATGTTTTATTAAGTGTCGTTTGTTAAAGGCATACTCCCACGGATCCTTGACCTAATTAATTTCCAAACAAAGAATTAATTTTAGATGTAAAAATTTGATTTGTCCATAGAAATACTTTATTCAACTACATCTCGCTTATTATTAATATTTTAAAAATAATAATGAATTATGCTCACGGACAAATAAATCGAAAACAAAAATAACAGATTTTTCTTCCATTGAAGTTATGATGTATATATTTCGAGTTATGTGACGGGTGCATATTTTTGGAGTTGCAAAAACATTTCGTACCAATTTAGTTCGCACCACGAGGAGTTCCGATCTTGAAATTTGAAATTTTTTAATTTTATAAAATTCGATCGATTCGACATGGAATTTCCTATACCATGGATCACTTAAAATGAAAATGAGATCTAGTATAACACATGCATGTAAGATTCATTCATAATCAATATTTAGGCCACAAATCCCCTTACATTCGGTGGGACTATGCCTTTAAGGCATCATATAACTCCTATTTATACATAATTATTTAAACGGCTGCATCGGCACTGAAATAAAGAAGCACAAGAAAACAAATTCAAATGATTAAGCATGCACCAAATGTTAAAAGAGTTCAATCATGAGGTTGTCATGCTTGGAGTTATCTGAGGATTGGGGGGAGGGGTTGTTAAACAAATAATTCATTACTAATCTCACTGGGAACTCCGGAAACCTACTGATAACGCAGTCCACAGCGTTCTCCATAGGTAGGTTCTCGGAGTTCCCAATGCGTTCTCCATATTCTCAGTAGGTTCTCGGAGTTCCCACTGCATTCTTCGTAGGTAGGTTCTCGGTGTTCCCACTGCGTCCTTCGTATTCTCCGTAGGTTCTCGGAGTTCCAACTGCGTTCTTCGTAGGTTCTCGGAGTTCCCACTGCGTTCTCCGTAGGTTCTTGGAGTTCCCACTGCATTCTTCGTAGGTAGGTTCTCGGAGTTCCCACCGAGTCCTCCGTAGGTAGGTTCTCGGAGTTCCCACTGCGTCCTCCGTATTCTCAATAGGTTCTCGGAGTTCCCACTGCGTTTTCAGTAGGTTCTCGGAGTTCCCACTGCGTTCTCCGTAGGTTATCGGAGTTCCCACTGCGTTCTCCGTAGGTTCTTGGGAGTTCCCACTCCGTTCTCCGTAGGTTCTCGAATTCTCACTGCGTTCTCCGTAGGTTATCGGAGTTCCCACTCCGTTCTCCGTAGGTTCTCGAATTCTCACTGCGTTCTCCGTAGGTTATCGGAGTTCTCAATGCGTTCTCCGTAGGTTCTTGGAGTTTCTTCTGCGGTCTCCGTAGGTTCTTGGAGTTCCCTCTGCGGTCTCCGTAGGTTCTCGGAATTCTCAATGCGTTCTCAGTAGGTTCTCGGAGTTCTCAATGCGTTCTCCGTAGGTTCT
>JAULBS010023212.1:0-10620 GCA_032355785.1 Symmetromphalus regularis
ATAACACATGCAGACGATCGATGGCTTGTTAGTGATTACAATTTCTAGAAAATTTGCTAATTTTGTTAGTTTAAATACTTAAATTTGATAGACAACTGCCTGAATGGCGACTGTCGAAACGTTGTATGAAGAACTGCTTCAAGTCATAACGTCGTAAATAGTGGATACATTTTTTTTAAACTTACAAACTCTGAAAGAGGACGTTCTATTCTAAAAGAATCAATAAAAAAGTCAATTTTGAAAATTTGGTCCCTAGCGCCCGTTTCTTGTGGCGCTACACATATATCTCAGAAATGGAGCAACATAAAGCAATGATTTAAACATTATTTTAAAGCTGTGATCATCCCTTATCTGATTATTTGAAAATCTGAGGGAGCGGAATGTAGCTCATACAGTAGCGTCTCCGCCTGTGAAACGGTTGGTTGTCGGATCGATCCTTCTCAATGGAATGATTTGCAGTTTGATGTCTATATATTACACATCAGCGAATAAATAATTAATGCCATGAAAAGTTATTAGTGTTTATTCTTTTATACAAGGAGCGGGATGTAGCTCAGTAGTTTGGGTATTTTCTGTTCCAACTAGTGGTTCACAACTGGTTCATCCAAGGCCGTGGTATGTGCTGTTCTGTCTGTGGGACGGTGCATATAAAAGACCCGTTGCTGCTTATTGGAAAGAGATGCCTATGTGGCGGCAGTGAGTTTTCTCTAAATAAATGTCGGAATGATTATATGATTGACATCAAATAGCCGATGATAAGATAAAAATTAAAGTGCTCTAGAGGCATCGTTAAATAAAACAAACTTTACTTTACTTTACAAATCTGAATTAAAACACTTGTCCACTGTAACTCGTTTAGCCCTACTAGATCAGTTAATTTCAAATGACAAATTACTATCTATTAAAACATTTTAAGCTTTAAAATTATATTGTAAAACAAAATTAAAATCTGACATTTGTAACTTTGATAGTGCACTTTTAATAATATTATAGCATTGAAGAAAGTTGTGGATTTGTTTAATATCGGCCTAGAAGACAGACAGACAGACAGTTTATTATTAAAGTTTCACCTCATTACAACAATACCACATAAAAATATAATCATTAAATATAATAAAATTTTAACGAGCCACTCTTTACCGAGTTACGAGAGATTAACACTAATATTAACAAAACAAACACATATAGTATAGTTAAAACAATGATAGCATAAATAAAACAAAAGACCCATTGCATAGTATATAAAATAGATAATCTTAATTTAAGATTATAGCAGGTTTTGACATTTAAAGTACATATCATGGGACAAGACAAGATAAAACACTCTCTGTTTCTTTGTACAATCGTGATAATTAAAAAGTAATACTTTACAGTAGTTAAGAAGATCTGACGTTATATCAGTGTGTAATGGACAATAAAGTAAAACGTGACACTCGTCTTCAAATTGATTAGGACAATTAAAACTTGTTCTTTCTCTTATAGGTGTATTATTATATTGACCGGTTTCAATTTTCAGAGGGGCAACTCCGCATCTAAACTTAGCGAGTGCACCTCTGTGGTAGAATGTAGAAGCAGTGCCGCGTTATCAATAAGGCTGACTGTGCTGGAGCCTAGAGACCTACCAAGAGTAGGGTCCACCAAAATAGGGGCCCATGAGATCGTGAAAGGGGGAAGGGTATATCGAGGGGTCCATAGAAGCTCGATGCCTAGGGTCCCTGCCACTTGTTAATACAGCACTGTGTAGAAGCAGACCTTGTTACCAATTGACCAAAAAAAATTACGACATAAAATTTACTCCGTATTTTTGTTAAATCCTTAAATACCGACCCCGTAGGACAATGATTTCGAGATAACCCTGAGGTCAACTCCAGTCATATATAACAAGATATTCCATGTAGGGCGTCTTTCGATGACGATTCGATGTTGTTAGCTTTTGTCGATACATTCTTCTCCCACAGTCTGCTAATTCGAAAATAATTTGGCTTGTCCTTTGATGTTTACCGATTTTTTTCTGAATGTACCCGGAAACCCCAATCTCCTGGCATGATCATACAGTTGAACACCTGAGATCAGTCTATTAAAGAGTTAAAGGGACGATCACCAGTTTTAAGAAGACAGCACATTTAAAGGCATGTCACAGGTGCCTTTTTTTAAATTTTATTATTATTTTTTTTATTATACGAGATTTACTAGAGCACACTGAATTATTAATTATCGGCTATTTGATGTCAAATATGTAGGTGTTTTTTTTACGATATCACTAGTGCACTTTGAGTTATTAATTATCGGCTATTTGATGTCAAATATGTAGGTTTTTTTTTTTACGATATCACTAGTGCACTTTGAGTTATTAATTATCGGCTATTTGATGTCAAATATGTAGGGTTTTTTTTTTTTACGATATCACTAGTGCACTTTGAGTTATTAATTATCGGCTATTTGATGTCAAATATGTAGGTTTGTTTTTGTTACGATATCACTAGTGCACTTTGAGTTATTAATTATCGGCTATTTGATGTCAAATATGTAGGGTTTTTTTTTTTTTACGATATCACTAGTGCACTTTGAGTTATTAATCATTGGCAATTTGATGTCAAATGTTTTTTTGTTTTTTTTTTATGTGTTTTTTTACGATATCACTAGAGCACACATTGAGTTATTAATTATCGGCAATTTGATGTCAAATATGTAGGTTTGGTCTTTTTTTACGATATCACTAGTGCACATTGAGTTATTAATCATCGGCAATTTGATGTCAAATGTTTTTTTTATTTTTTTACGATATCACTAGAGCACTTTGAGTTATTAATTATCGGCTATTTGATGTCAAATATGTAAGTTATTATTTTTTTTTACGATATCACTAGAGCACACATTGAGTTATTAATCATGGGCAATTTGATGTCAAATGTTTGTTTTTCATTTTTTAATTTTTTTTTACGATATCACTAGAGCACATTGAGTTATTAATCACCGGCTATTTGATGTCAAACATTTGGTAATTGTAATACGTAGTCAGTGTGAGCCAGCATCTGATAGGTTTTGAACCACTGTCTTCACCTTGAGAGTCCAATGCTCTACCGCTGGAATACAGAGGCTCACATAACAGGCGCCAGCTGCAGCGCAGTAATTAGAAACTTAGCAAATAATTGTAATAGAATATAGTTAAAAATGAAAAAAAAAATGCCTTCTGAAGATTTTTTTTTTCTTTGTCAAATTTTATGTTCGGTAGATCAGTAAACAGGGTATTAAACATAATTATAATAATTATTAGATTTGAACTGAATAAAACAATTTATTTTTAATTAAGTTATACTTTATGTAATAAATTGAATGCAATAATATATTATAACAAATAAATGAGAGGGTTTTTTTGTGTGTTTTTTTTTCTTTCATAATCGGTATAAAACGAGTTTATTTTATTAAAGATATTAATTTGTTTAAATTATTTTTATCAAATATGCATTATATTTTATGTAATAAATTGAATGCAATAATATATTATAACAAATAATTGAGAAGTTTATTTCGTGTTTTTTTTTCTTTTAAGTTGGTATAAAACGAGTTTATTTTGTTTAAGATATTAATCTGTTTAACTTTTTATTATCAAATATGCATTAAGTAATCATTATTATAATATTGTTTAAATTATCAACTTCAAATGCATTACGGACATAATTATTATTAATCTGTCTCAATTATCATTATTAGTATATTTTTAACTCAAAATGATTAAATGTACATTAAAAAATAATTATTATAAATATGATTTACTTTATTAAATATAATATGTGTTTAAGCTTTTATTATCAAAGATACATTGTGGAGATTATTAAAAATCTGTTTAGATTATCATTATCAGGGATAGCTTATGGAGATTATTAAAAATCTGTTTAAATTATCATTCTACGAGATACATAGAAATTATTAAAAATATGTTTTAATTATCATTATCAGAAACACATTACATAGATTATTATAAATCTGTTTAAATTATCATTATCAGAAACACATTACAGAGATTATTAAAAATATGTTTAAATTTTCATTATTAGAAACACATTACAGAGATTATTACAAATCTGTTTAAATTATCATTATCAGAAACACATTACAGAGATTATTACAAATCTGTTTAAATTATCATTATCAGAAACACATTACAGTGATTATTACAAATCTGTTTATTAAAGTATCATTATCACAGATACATTACGGAAATTATTAAAAATCTGTTTAAACCGTAATGATCAGAGATACATTAAAGAGATTATTAAAAATATATATAAATTATCACTAAGAGAGACATTGGTAATACATTATGGAGATTATTAAAAATGTTTAAAATATCATTATCAGAGATATATCACTAAGATTATTAAACATCTGTTTAAATTATCATTATCACAGATACATTACAGAGATTATTAAAAATCTGTTTAAATTATCATTATCATTATGGTGATTATTAACAATCTATTTAAATTATCACTATTAGAGATAAATTATAGAGATTATTAAAAATATGTTTAAATTAACATTATTATTAAGGAGATTTATAAAAAATCTGCTTAAATTATAATTATCAGACACATTACGTTAAAGAGTATTAAAAATGTGTTTAAATTATCATTAACATTACGGAGATTATTTAAAATCTATTTAAATTAACATTATTATTGAGGAGATTATTAAAAATCTGTTTAAATTATCATTATGAGGTATACATAACGAAGATTATTTTTAAAAATTTATTTAAATTATCACTAAGAGAGATACATTTCGGAGATTATTAAAAATGTGTTTAAATTATAATTATTAGAGATATATTACAGAGATTAGTAAAAATCTATTTAAATTATCGTTATAAAGATACATTTTACAGATTATTAAAAATCTGTTTAAATTATCATTATTATAGACACATTATGGAGATTATTAAAAATCAATTTAAATTATTATTATCAGAGATACATTATGGAGATTATTGAAAATATATTTAAATTATCATTATAAGAGAGACATTACAGAGATTATAAAAAATCTGTTTAAATTATCATTATCCCAGATACATTACAGAGATTATTAAAACTCTGTTTAAATTATCATTATCACAGATACTTTACGGATATTATTAAAATCTGTTTAAATTATAATGATCAGAGATACATTAACGAGTTTATTAAAAATCTATTTAAATTATCATTATTGGTAATACATTATGGAGATTATTAAAAATGTTTAAATTATCATTATCTGATATTATTAAACATCTGTTTAAATTATCATTATTAGAGAGACATTACAGAGATTATTAAAAATATGTTTAAATTATCATTATCATTACGGAGATTATAAAAAATCTGTTTAAATTATCATTATCAGACATATTATGTTAAAGAGATTATTAAAAATATGTTTCAATTATTATTATCATTACGGAGATTATTAAAAATATATTTAAATTATCATTTTTAGAGATACAGTACAGAGATTATTAAAAATCTGTTTAAATTATCATTACGGAGATTATTAAAAATATCTTTAAATTATCATCTTCAGAGATACATTATAGAGATTATTAAAAATATGTTTAAATTATCATTATCAGACACATTACGTTAAAGAGGTTATTAAAAATATGTTTAAATTATCATTATCATTACGGAGATTATAAAAAAATTCTTTAAATTATCGTTATTATTAAGGAGATTATTAAAAATCTGTTTAAATTATCATTATCAGAGATACATTACAGAGAATATTAAAAATCTATAAGTTATTATTATTAAAAATACATTACGGAGATTATAGAAATGTTATTTAAATTATCATTATTAGAGATACATTATGGATATTATCAATATATTGTAATTACCATTATCAGAGATACATTTCGGAGATTATTAAAAATGTGTTTAAATTATAATTATTACAGATACATTACCGAGATTAGTAAAAATATATGAAAATTATCGTTATAGAGATAAATTTTGCAGATTATTAAAAATCTGTTTAAATTATCATTATTATAGACACATTACGAAGACTATTAAAAATATATTTAAATTATCATTATCAGATATACATTATGGAGATTATAAAATATATATTCAAATTATCACTATAAGAGATGCATTGCGGAGATTATTAAACATCTGTTTAAATTATCATTATCAGAGATATATTATGGAGATACATTACAGAGATCTATAAATTACAGAAAATATTTAAAATATGTTTACATTATTATTATTTTCGAAGATTAATTATAGACATAGTTATTATAAATCCATTTATATTATCATTAGGTACAATACGGGCATAATCACTGGTAATTTTATATATTTGTACAGACTTATACGAAATATTATCAAACTCTAATCATCACTAATTCCGACATTTAAATACAATAATTATTTCACTAAATTAAGGAATCTCTTTTCGTATTACAAAGACAAATGACAAAATCGATGTAATGGCACTGTGTAACCTATGACGTCATATACATCTTCCCGAACGCAAGAAAGCGTTATTCGTGCTATGGGGTGGGAGGGGGGAATGAAGGGTCAGTACCCAGCGATATTTTTGAGTGTTTTTCTTAATTGTCGTTATTTTTATTATATTATTTATTGATTACGTCTATTTATTATTATTATTATACACATACATACACATACATACACACACACACATACGTACATACATAAATACGCACACATACACACAGATGCATACATATACACATACACTCACACACATACACACACTCAGACACACATACATACACACACATACACAGACACATATACATACACACACACGCACACACATATTTAGTATAGCACGTAAGAATTATATTGGGTTTTTTTTTTTTTTTTTTTTTTTTTTTTAGTCGTTATTGTACTTTTTTTTGTTGTTATGTTTTGTTTTATTTTGTTCGTTTTGTTTTATTTGTCAGTTTATTCGGATGAACCGGGCGGCAGGAGTTTTTTTTGTTTGTTTATTTGTTTATTTATTTATATTTATTTTTATTTTGTTGTTTAATACGTGAAGTTGTGACTAGGACAAGGAGGAAGGAATTCCAGCCATTATCGATCACTAAAATTAATAACATACATTTGAAAAATCTGAACAAATGTCATTATTATTAATCGCGAAATCGACGCAATTTCCAAATTCACTATAACATGCCATCGGCACTAAATAAAAAAATATATATATTATAAAATCTGGGCAAAGGTCTGGTCATTTGAACAAATCGCCGAATCAGTGAACTGTTTAGTATATTATAGTGCAAACTAACAGATCCGCGACACAAATTAATACACAAAATTAAAATCAATGAAAAATTGTCAGCCAATTGGTAAAATTATTTTTGGCTAGAAGCAATCCTCCCTAAATAAAATGTCTTGAAATAAAATTTGTATAAAGGCCAGTCGGCCAATCAGTGTACTTTCAGTATAATTATTACAGTGCAAAATAACACATCATAGGCACAAACTAAAGACATACATCTGAATCAGGAGAAATGTCAGTTAAGCAAATTACCAATTGGCACAAACAATTTAAAATAATAAAATCGGAACAAAAGTCAGTTAGGCAAATTGCCATTCGGCACAAATCATATCAAAATTTTGTTTAAATCGAAAGGTAAGTCAGATAGTCAAATTGCCAATCGGCGTAAACCATTTCATTTTTTTTTTTAATGGGACAAAAGTCCGTTAAGCAAATCAGCAATCGGCACAAAACAATTAAAAAAAATGTTTAATCGGGACAAAATTCAATTAGACAAATTGCTAATCGGCGCAAACCAATTCAAAATTTTGTTTAAATCGGGACAAAAAGTCAGTTAAAACAAATTGCTAATCGGCACAAATCAATTCAAAATTTTGTTTAAATCAGAACAAAAGTCAGATAGGCAAATTGCTAATCGGCACAAATAATTTCATTATTTTTAAATCGGATGAAAAGTCAGGCAAATTAGCAATTGGCACAAACTATTACCTTTTTTTTTATCGGAACAAAAGTAAGTTAGGCAAATTTCTAATCGGCAGAAAGCATTTCAAAATTTTGTTTAAATCGGTACGAAAGTCAGTTAGGCAAATTGCTAATCGGCACAAACCAATTGAAAATTTTGTTTAAATCGGTACAAAAGCCAGAGGCAAATCGCAAATTCAAAATTTTAAACTGTGTTTAAATCGGGACAAAATTAAGTTAGGCAAATTGCCAATCGGCACAAACCCAGTAGCGGATCCAGGGAGCCAGGACCCCCTTTTCTCGATTCTTTCCCCACACTTTTCCGAGTGGAAAGAAGAGAACATTTTTTAAAATCCCCCCTTTCTATTCATTCATCACTTTCGGACCCCCACCCCCTTTCAGAAATCCATATTTGGACACCTCTCTTTCAGAAATCATGCATCCGCGCCTGAAACCCTTTCATTTTTTTTAATCGGGACAAAAGTCAGTTAAGCAAATCGCCAAATCTGCATGTTCAGTATCTATTTGGCGCAGAGCTGTACGCTAACGGCAACGGGGCTTTAAATCGCCTGCAATTTCTGTCAAGTAGCGTTCTCCGGTGTGCGTTATTCTTCCTGCCAAAATTGACCTTTTTAACAAAGTGCCGTGCTCACAACGAGTCGAGAAGGAAGTTGAAGAATCTAAACGATCCTTGAGAAATAGATAATCGACGAACGGATGCTTCTTTGATGCTAAAGAAAAGAGCGCCACCACTCTATGGATTCATGCGCCGAGACTCGGCAGGGGGTCGAGTATTTACGCTCAAACAACCAATGAAATTACATAGCACCGCGCGCCGCGGTCCCTCGGGATCAAATTAAAATGCTTGTATTCTAAATTTAAATTGTTGTCGGTTCGCCTCGGCACTCTGATTATAGACAATAACCGTATAATTATAATTACTTTCGATTTTCTTGACTTTTATAATAAGGTGGCATCGAAGTGATTTTCTGTAATTTTCTGTAATTTTCTCTACTTAATGATCCCATTTGACAACATGGTCGATAACGATTCGAATTTCGCGAGAGGCATAATGAACGCTCCCCGATGGCTTCTGCATACAAAAATGGCGAAGAGTTCGGGGTAATTGTGGTCTGTGATGGAGAGCCAAAGATGTTGACTTCTCCGGGATCAGATGGTTTCAAGTAGCGAAGAGCATTACTGATTTAATTAAGAGGGTTAAATATTGATGGAATTAGAAAAGTCTCAGTTAATGAAAACACATAATGATTTTTTTTAATCCTCGTATATAATGTTATTTATTTGTAATTATGATAATATGGTGCAGGCAAATATAACTTGTTTTTCCTTTTTTTAGATACTGTAAAGTTTGTTTTATTTAACGAAGCACATTGATTTTTATCTTATCATCGGCTATTGGACGTCTGTCATATGGTCATTCTGACATATTTATTTTAGAGGAAACCCGCTGCCGCCACATAGGTTACTCTTTCCGATTAGCAGCAAAGGTTTTTTTACATGCACCGTCCCAGAGACATACCACGGTCTTTGATAAAAAAAGTTTTGGACTACTAGTTGGAACGGAATATTTTTTACTGTAATATATATTTTTATGAGGACTACTACAGCATAACTGTCTAGTTGCACTAATATAGTACCGCCTGTGAACCGATCGGTCGTCTGATCGATCCTTCTCAGTGGACCCATTTGGGCTATTTTCCGTTCCAGCCAGTAGTCCACAACTGGTTTATCAAAGGCCGTGATATGTGCTGTCCTATCTATGGGACGGTGCATATAACAGATCCCTTGCTGCTTATCGGAAGGAGTAGCCTATGTGGCGGCAGCGGGTATCCTCTAAAGACATATGTCAGAATGACTATATGTATGACGTCCAATAGCCGATGAGGCGTCGTTAAATAAAATAAACTTTACTTTTTTACTAATATAGTACCCGCTCCCGATGGCGAAGAGGTTAAGCTCTCGAACTCACGCCTGGTAGGTATTAGGAATAAATCTCAGTCGAGGCATGGAATTTTTAATATCGACACTGGCTCCAACCCAAAGTGAGTGTTCCGCATAGCTCAGTGGGTAGGTTTATAGCACTTATACCGACCAATAGTCTACAACTGGTTTATCAAATACGTTGGTATATGCTGTCATGTCTGGGATAGTGCATATAAAATACCACTTGCTGCTTATCGATAACCGCTTTGGTGTGGAGGTAGTTGGTTTCGTTTCTTCTACTAACGCTAACCTCAGTCCTGGAAAGACAGCATATGAAGCTGAGTTGTGTGCCCAGAACAGCGTGCTTGAACCTTAATTGGATATAAGCAGGAAAATAAATACAATCATATGGTTTTTCTGACATATTTATTTAGAGGAAACCCGCTACCGCCACATAGGCTACTCTTTCCGATAAGTAGCAAGGGATCTTTTATATGCATTTCCCACAGACAGGACAGCACACAACACGGCCTTTGATGAACCAGTTGTGGACCACTTCTGCTTATCAGAAAGAGTAGCCTATTTGATGGCAGCGGGTTTCCTCTAAATACATATGTCAGAATGACCATATGATTGACGTCCAATCGCCTTTAATAAGATTTAAAAAAAAAATTAATGTGCTCTAGAGGCGGGGGG
>JAULBS010023223.1:0-10620 GCA_032355785.1 Symmetromphalus regularis
ATCACTGGCTAGTGACAGATTCTGTCTTGATTGTCACAACAATATAAACAGTACATAAACCAGATGTACACAGACCAGCTATTTCTTGTTTCCTATGTATAAAACAATCCTTTACAGTAGAAAGTTGACTTGTTCATGTACATGCCCTGGCTTGCTTTGGTGTCTTGTTACAGAATTTCTGGGGACATCTTTCTCTCTTCTTGCCTGTGTTATCAATTGTTGACAGCTCAGCTAGAACTGCTTGGATTCATTATAAACAAAAATCCTTGACCAGCTCTGGCAACAGAAATTTTACACAGAAACCAACAAGTGTCTTTAAGTGTGTCATATGAGACAAAACTGTTGCTGTAGTTACTGGATAACTATTGAGGTAGCTGCATAGTTTGTGGACGTTGGAGATGTATGAATGTCTATGTGGACATTTTTCTTCATTAGGCTGGAATCAATAGAATTTGTCAACCCATGATCATATCGTGTTAAGTTTGTCACATGAGACCTAAGTGTGATGTAGATGTTAAGTAAGTGTTGAATCAGTTGGATAGTTTGTGGTTATTGGTGATGTTATTGGTGATACATGCACCAATGTGTGGATATCTTCATTTATTGGACTGGAGTCAGTCCAATTTGTGAACGCACTGAGAGTTTGTGTTACGTTTGTCATATTGAAGTAGCTACTGGGTATGTTGGATAGTTTGTGGACGTTGGAGATGCATGCATCTCTGTGTGGACATCTTTCTTCATTAGAATGGAATCAATATAACTTCTCAAACCATCATCATATCGTGTTAACTTTGTCACATGAGACCAAAGTGTTGATGCAGCTGTACGGTAAGTGTTGAAGTAGCTGGGAACTCTGTGGACGTTGGTGATGCATGGATCACGCTGTGGATAGCTTCGTTCATTAGACAGGAATCAGTGGAATTTGTCAACCCACGGTCAGACTGTGTTAAGTTTGTTAGATTGAGAAAGCTATTGGGTAAATACTGAGGTAGATTGATAGTTTGTGGTCGTTGGTGATATTTATTGGTGATACCAGTATGGCGATATTCCCGTTTATAGACTAAGACCAGTACATATTGTGAACACATATACTGTGTAAATTTTGTGACACGAGGCCAAAGTATTAAAGAGGATACTGGGCACGTGTTGAAGTAGCTGTATAGTTTGTGAGGTTGCAGATAATAAATTATATGGACCACTATTTGGACGTTATAAGTTGTAGAAGCATCACAGTGGTTAAATGACTGTTTATGTACCGTACCCTGTGTGTTCTGTTAACCTCATCCGAATAACTGGATAAGTATTGAAGTAGCTGGATAGTATGTGAACATTAGTGATGCATGGATCACACTGTGGATTTCGTCGTTTATTAAACTCGAATCACATGGATGTGAGAACACATGGACACATTGTGTTAATCGTGTGATACTGAAGTAGCTATTGGATTAGTATTGAAGTAGCTGGATAGTTTGTGGACGTTGGTGATACCAGTATGTCGATATCCGTCTTTAATATACTGAGATCAATTTGTGAACACACCGAACAGTTTTGGTAACTTTGTCACAAAAGTCAAACGCCTTTATGTTGCTATATAACTTTTGTGGTAGTTAGTTTGTTGACGTTGCGCATATATGGACCATTATATGGATATCTTCGATTATTAGATTGGAATCAGTAGAATTTGTGAACACATGGTTATATTGAGTTACATGTTCTACACGAGACCAAATTATTAAAGTGGTTGCTAGGTAAATATTGAAGTGCCTGGATAATATGTGGACGTTGGTGATGCTTGGATCATCACTCTGTACTCTGTGGACATCTTCCTTTATTAAACTGAAATCAATCGAATGTGTCAACCCCTGGTCAGATTGTGTTAAGTTTGTTAGAATGAGGAAGCTACTGGGTAACTATTGAAGTAGCTGGATAGTTGGTGATGTTATTGGTGATACGTGTAACAGGGTTCCACCTAGTATCTGGAAAATGGGAGTCATTGTGACTCAAAGGTTTTTATTTTGAGAGTCAAACATTCAAATATTAGGAATCAAGCATATTATTTCAATCACATAATTAACTGAATAACTGTCTTGTTTATATTACGTGCATGTATTATATCCATTATCCACAATTCTATCTTTATAATACTAATACATGTACATCCATTGTTTTTCTTATCATAAATAATAGGTTTTTGTGTATTTAAACAAATTATAATCGATTAAGGTTAGAAATATTTTGCGTCAACCATGAGTGATTACTCACATATATTTTATTTAGGAGTATTTTAGTAAACTGTTGCATAAAAAATGCAGGATTCCTGCGATATGTGAAACCCTGAATGTACGAATGTGTGGATATCTTCATTTATTGGACTGGAGTCAGTCCAATTTGTGAACACACTGACACATTATGTTAAGTTTGTCATATTGAAGTTGCTACTGGATATGTATTGAAATAGTTGGATAGTTCGTGGACTTTGGAATGATATATGGATCAATATGTGGACATCTTCGTTTTTTAGATTGGAATCAATAGAATTTGTCAACCCATGATCATATTGTGTTAAGTGTGTCACATGAGACAAAAGTATTGATGTAGCTATTGAGTAAGTATTTGAAGTACCTGGGTACTTTCTGGACACTGGTGATACATGGATCACTATGTATATATTTTCGTTTATTAGACTGGAATCAATCGAATTTGTGAACGGATGGTTATATTATGTTGATGTATCTATTGGGTATTAAAGTAATGAAGTACCTGGGTACTTTGTGGACACTGGTGATACATGAATGACTGTATATTTTTGTTTATTAGACTGGAATCGAATTTGCCAACTCACGGACCGATTGGGCATTGGTGATATTTAAAGCAGATATCAGCGTGTGTTTTTTTTTTTTTTTTTGACTGGAATGAGTCCAATTTGTGAACACCCTACCTGCTCCAGTATTAAAAGTGTACATTTATTTGGAACCCTTAATCCCTGCATTGGCTTCTGTATACTGACACACAACATGTTTTTAATTATGTCTCTTCATATTCTCCAGTAAATAAGAATACGGTTTCAAGTTTAGTGCAGGGTCAGAGGCAGGGATTTTGGAAGGCGCGGTCCAAGCATACGTTAATAATTTTTAATATTGGAAGTGTGACTCAGTTAGTTGTGAAAAAATATATATAATGGAAAAACAAATGAGAGGCTGCAAGGTGGGGGGTCCGGTAATCTTTCTATTTCATAATAAAAAACCACAAAAACAAACACAACCACCTGCTGTTGTTAAACACTGTTTTATTTAATGACGCATTGACACACTGATTTGTATTTTATCATCGGCTATTGGACGTCAATCATACGGTCATTCAGACATATTTATTTAGAATATTTTCCCATCTACCAACTTCCACAGAGAGTCTGTGATCATCTGTGCGATACTTTGTAAAAGTGGATATTTTATTTTTATTTAAAAATAATAAATAAGGTTCTAGATTAATTGTTTGTTTGAACATTCTAAAGTCAATACATTTGCCTGAATGGTAAATAGTGTCTCTCCATAATTGCAAGAACTGGTCTTTAAATCTCTCTTAAATAACATGGCTGATATTTTTATAATAGAGAGTATTGTGAGATAACCTTACGTAACTGAATCCAGTTTCATTGAAAATATTTTCTACAAATATTTTCATGTCATGTACAAATGGCCTATGAAGTAATCAAGTGTTTGCTTGTTTGTTTGGTACCCCTAGACTCCACTCAATCCTCCTATGTGGTGTACGTAATAAAGTGGATTATAATTAGTTTGTCATTCTCTGGCAGAAGTAAGCTCTTTTCAAACAGTCTGTCATGCATGAACAGGAGTCGTATGCATCAGCGCTATTTTTATGCATTATATCGTTTCATACACTAATGACTATACTGTTCTTGTTGTTACATCATAAGCATTGGCGTAGGGGTTCCAATTTTTCTGGAGGGGCAGGTCGAATTCTGTCCTAATTTAAGGATTTTAAAAGAAAATGTAATCTCAATATTTCCACAAAATATTTAATAAGAAACGCTCTATATTTTGGGGCTGGGATGGGGGTGGGCAATGTGCCCTAATACCCGCCTCGTACGTTTATGATCATAAGAATATATATATATACTGGCGTAGGGGTTCCAATTTTTGGGGAGTGGCAGGTCGAATTTTGCCCGAATTTACGGATTTTAAAAGAAAATTCATCTTAATATTTCCACAAAATATTTAATAAGAAACTTGATCCATATTTTGGGGCGGGTGTGGGCACTAGCCCCCCCCCCCCCCCCCCCCAATCCCCCCCCCCCCTGCCTCGTACGTTTATGATCATAAGAATATATATTATATGCACACACACGCATATAATACATGTGTGAAATGAAGTTAATTTCTTAATTTTTTCTTCCAGGTATAAGCCGATCTGAAGCAAGTTCTGACGTCTGTAGGATTATCTGACTCAGGGACACTAGTGTTACTTTTCTCAGCTCAGACGAAACTATCACGGATTATTTCAGTGTAATACAGTCATATCATCTGACGCCCCAGTGTTTATAGAACTGCCATGCAATCGTTGGAGTCATAATCCCCTAGAACAACCCACCCGCGAGTCGGACAGGGTTACAACTCTAGCAGAGGTGGATATTAATTCGTGTTTATCGAGGTGTAAGTTCATTCAACCACTCTTTGAAAAAACACAGAAAAAATCCAGTGTCGGCTGTTCGCATTGTCTGTCGTCTGCTTGTTTGACACCGCTAGCCGCCATTTTGAATTATTGTGTTTCGCCAGTTATCGATCGTTGTGGTTCTCTCTAAGCTGCTTATAGCCAGCAGAAGTAAACATGGCGGCCTGTTGTTCGTTTGTTTCCCACAGTTGTGGAATCTTCATGGATCGTGTGTTAAAAGGAATTCTTGTTCTGTGTCTAATGGCGGTTTTCGTTCATGCCAACACGAACACGGTCTCGGACCAAACGAAACCGGTGTGTACGATAAAGGGAAGGGTGTACACGGAACTGAAATGGTATGGGTATTTGGTACAGAAACCGTTTATGAGGGAATGGGCGAAGGTCCAATACCAGATAACATACCCGGTGAAAGAAGGAAAGACGAAATTGCTGATTTATTACGATGATCAGATCCGCCAGCTCAAATCCACAATGACTTGTGAAGAACGAGTGAAAGTTCTCCCAGCTAACAACAACCAAGTAATACCCCTATACCCGGCTAACAAGACCGTGGGGTGTAATATTTGGAACGAGACTGGAGAACCATATTACGTGTGTCTCGGAGAACGGAGCTTTCGTTCTAGTGGAGCGAGGACATGGTATTTTGCTCTCAGCAGATGTGACGGACGAAAATCTCTCAACCTGAACTACGTTTTCAATATTTCTGGTTACTATGGCGACTGCGAAGCAGATCCGTTGGCGAAAACGCATATTGCCCCTGTCCCTGTTTCGGATCGGTTTTTATTCGTAGCAGTCGCATTAGGAGTTGTAGCAGGAATCGCGCTGATTTTAGCAGCTGTGTTTCTAGCTCTCTGGCTCCTCAGTCGAAGACGAACCGGAAGTAAAGGTAGCTCTGTGACGTCATCTCAGGCTACGATGACGCAAGATGACGTATTTTACGTCAACCCTTCTCTTTCGGACCGAGAACAGACGGACTACAGCCAGTCGAGTTCCGAGAATTATTACGAGGTCATTCCAGAGAGGAGGAGTTACGAAAGTGTCAATTCGCACTTAACTGTTCCGGGTCACGGGCATTCCTCCCGTCATCCTCATGCGACGTTACTCAAAGAAATGCGACCTTTTGCTCCGACATTCGTTTTTGACGATTACCCACCGCCTCCTTACCAACCTCCTCGTGGGATGCCGAAACATCACACACTGCATCATCCACTGCACGGACAGCATCCTCTGATTCACCCACAGGCTCACGCGCAGGCTCAAGCACAAGCCCAGGCTCAAGCTCAAGCTCAAGCTCACATGCATGCGCATGGTATGAACTCATTACCTCTTCAACATCCTCATCCGTTACAGCAACGTGAGCGACCACTGCAGACACATACCGAAACGAGTGCGTAAAGGTCAATCAATCAACTGTTTAAAAATAACGATCATTTAAAAAAAAAAAAGACTATATGAAAATATCATCTTGGTTAAGGTGATTTGACATTTTGTGTAATATTTGACCTCTGTTATTTAAATATATTTGCATTTTTTATACACTTACACTGAAAGATGTGGAGTAGTTTGCGTCGTAAAATGACGTCACATTGTCACGTAATTTTTTGGCAAACTGCCAAAGCTGTGTGGTGTTGTCACGTGGATTCACACAGGAATATAAATTAAACTAAGTAGCTCTTAGTTATTTTTTGTAAATATATGTTGTGACGTCATTTTTATAAGCTTGTATGTGGTAAATTCGTTCAGGCATTGAGAACCACGTTCTTTACAATTGAAATTGTTTTCCTGATGAAATCAAATACTGTATAGACAGCACTGTGTTGTAACTTGTTCATATTTCCTGATGGAACAGTTCACTGCATTTATTTTACTGATGAAATGGTACACTTCATGACGTCAACATCTGTAAAATGACATTTTCCTATGAAACTTCACATCATGAAAGTAATATGTCCTTATGGAACTACACTCCATGAACTAGATGTCTGTAAAATGAAATTTTCCTATGGAACTACACTCCATGAACTAGACGTCTGTAAAATGAAATTTTTCTATGGAACTTCACTCCATGAACTAGACGTCTGTAAAATGAAATTTTCCTATGGAGCTACACTCCATGAACTAGATGTCTATAAAATGAAATTTTCCTATGGAGCTACACTCCATCAACTAGAGGTTTATAAAATGAAATTGTTCTATGAAGCTACACTCCATGAAATCAACGCCTGTAAAATGAAATTTTCTTATGGAACTGTACTCCTAGAAAACTGGAATTTTTCTATGGAACTTCACTTCATGAAGTAGACGCCTGTAAAACTGGAATTTTCCTATAGACCTATATATTTCATGAAGTAAACTGTAAAAATGAAATTTCCCTATAGAACTTCACGTCATGAAGTTGACACATGCAAAAATTAAATTTGCCTCTGAAACTGTACAGTGTGTTGATAACTCAGTTAATTTATAGTTTGCCTACCTCCTAAATATAACCCAAAGTGACTGTGTATACAGTTGGATTTGATCCTAGATCACTGAATCACATATAACGTGACTGTGTAATACAGGACTTGTACTTATAGATCTGTTCCGAACATTTGTGATTACTTTAGAGGTATAATATTAATAGAGAATAGTTGAGATAATGTCATATTTCATTACATATACGAAATAACACAAACAGTGTCAACAATGCCAGTTTCATTGTGTCAGAACAAGGAGGAACAACTCTGAAGTACTATAAACAGGATGTTATACACCAAAACGCGGACTGCAGTTGATACTAAAACAAGAAAACAGATGTTTGGATATCTCTCTCATCTTCATAAAACAAGAAAACGATAATCAGGAAGTTTTTCATGAAATCTGAGTTTTTCGTTTCTAAATATACTGATTGTGGAACTCGTCAAATCCTCTTCCTTTTGTGACTTATGTTTGATATTTTCAGGATTTGTTTGTTACGAATCAAATATAGACTCAATCTCGAGTTTTGTGTGTGACTCACAAACGTACAGATATTTCAGTACCACAGCTCACCATTTTTTGGTTATTTCTGATTGGGAGACTCGTCAATTCACCTTCCTTGTGTGACTTATGATTGATATTTTCAGGAATATTTGCTAAATATCAAAAACAGTATCATTCTTGTTTTGCGTGTCACTCAAAAACTTACAGAAATTTCAGTACCACAACTTGCCATTAAACAAAACTAAAAATCTGACTGGGACTCGTTAAATCCTCTTCCTTTTGAGACTTGTGTTTGATATTTGCAGGATTATTTTCTAAATATCAAAGAGAGTCTTAATCTCGAGTTTTGTGTGTGACTCACAAACTTCAGTATCACAACTCGCCATTAAAAAGAAAAATTCTGACTGTTGGACTCCTCAAATCCCCTTCCTGTTGTGTCTTCATTTTGATATTTGCAGGAATATTTTGTTAAATATCAAAGAGTCTTATTCTTGTTTTGTGTGTGACTGACAAACCTACAGAAACTTAGTACAAGAACATGACAAATCATTTCCAGGTGTGACATATGTTTGATATTTCACTAAGTTTTGTTAACAGTTTTAAAAAGAGTCTGTAGAATGTGTTTTGTGTAGCTCACCAATTTACAGAAACATCATTTCTAGAATTCACAATTTTTTTACATTTCAGATTGTAGGACTCGTCAAATCCCCTTCCTTGTATAACTTATGTTTAATATATCCAGGAATTCTAGTAATTTATCAACAAGTCTATTTGTAATGTGTTTTCGGTGGACCTCTCCAATTTACAGAAACTTCAGTATGTTCGATTCTGAAATTATTGGATTCTGGGATTCTGAGATAATTTTACAATTTCAGTCTGACTTGTGTATGATATATCTATGATGAACACTAAAACTGGATGTACTGGTACCTAGTGGATTATTCTGCTAAATAAAACGAAGTGGAACTTTAACAAAAAACCAGTGTGTGAATATATTTTCAAACATTTCTATATACATGTGTTTGAGGATTTGTAAAGTGCATAAGGATAATTCGACTGCAGTGAGTACATTGAAGTTGAAATGTGGATACTATATATTATTACCTAAAAAGATGTTCTGTTTTGAATATAAAACACTTTTTATAAAGATATTTGACTAGGTTTGCAATATTTGGAGTACATGTATCCTGGGGAATAAAATATAAGAAATTATTAATTTATATAGATCGATGGTCACAACACGCGCACGTACACAGACACACATACACTCTCACACACGTTTGAGAGAGCAGACATTGAAAAAAACGGATAAAATATTCATTTTAGAAAGGGCGTACTTTTATAATACAGACATGGTGAAGGATAAAAAAGATGGTAGTTGATACACGTCAGCATAAGACCACATACAAAATACTTGCTTAGTGTTCACCCATTTCAATTTTTCTAGGTAGGGAGGGAGGGAACTTTTATTTATATTTTTCTATTTTGTATGTAGAATGGCAGTGTACGGGAAGACGAAAACTAACCATGGTATTCATGGTCAGAAGGCATGATAGGAAGGTAGAGAAGACTAGAGACATCCTTTATCCGTCAGGATGAAGTTCGCCGGTGATTTCGCAATCACTAATAGGCCGGAATGTTTCTTTTAAAGCGTTTTAATACTTTATTTGAAGGGTTTTTAAAAGAAATAAAAAATATTTGGAGGTCGGGGACATTTCTCAGGTCGGGCAGGGACGCTAAACAATTATTTTTTCTGGCCTAATAATAAAAGTAACAATTACAATTGCACGTATCCAAGAAAACGTATGTGTGCCATACTTACTGAACGTTATTTTCACCTTTCCCGACCAAAGCCGACCAAATCTTTTCAGTATTAAATAATTTTAATTTTAAAACTTAATCTTTTTAATCATTATCTAAATAAGTTTGTTATTTTAATTTTTGAATGATGTAAGATGTTGGCTAAAAAGAAAGAAAGAATAAATAAATAACGAATAAATAAATAAATTGATTAATTAATTAATATTGAAGTGGATATAACAATTTTGGAAAGGGGCAGAGTGTTTTAAAGGTTTTTTAACATGAGAGGAATTTCTAAAATTAGTTATAGAAATACAAATTGATGGCCAAAGAATCTGCCCCCTTTTTATCCCCTCTGAAACTGCCAATATGACTGGAAACATATTTTTATTAGCATTATTATTGTTTCGTTTATTTTATGTTTTTCGTTTATTTTAAAATTAATTATTTTTAACTAGCCTAACCTCAACACAATAATTAATTATGCATGCTAGTAACAAACCAGTCGATAAATACTGGAAACACTAAAACATCTGTTGATGAAGACTCGCCATATTGACAGAACAAGCCAATCGATAAATGTTTTTAAAAAAACACCTGAAACATCTGTTAATAATTCTGGATATACTGACAGCACCAGCTAATCGATACATTTGAAACAACTGAAAGTTCGCTTCATTAATCATGTCATAACTCCGTGTTTAGAGAGTTTAAAGAAAAATGAGTTTATTAAATGTACGCAGAAAGAGATTTTGTACTAGACCGAAGGAACCAGTTACAAAAAGAGATGTTAACTTTGCATTAATTGTTATTTTTGTTTACTGTAACGGAAACGTTTATATTAAAATAATGTGGGTTTCATTATTATTATTATTAGTCTTTTGCCTGTGAAGCTGTCGGTCGTCGGATCGATCCTTCTTAGTGAACCCTTTTAAAGTTTGGGCAATTTTTCGTTCCAACAAGGGGTCTACAACAGGTTCATCAAAGGCCGTGGTATGTGCCGTCCTGTCAGTGAGACAGTGCATATAAAATACTCGTTGCTGCTTATTGGCAAGAGTAGCCTATGTAACGGTAGCTGATTTCCTCTAAATAAATATGTCAGAATGACCATATTATTGACGTCCAATAGCCGATGATAAGATAAAAATCAATGTGCTCTAGAGGCGTCGT
>JAULBS010023234.1:0-10619 GCA_032355785.1 Symmetromphalus regularis
GGGGGGGGGGGGGGGGGGGGGGGGGGGGGCTACGGTCGAACCCATCGAATCTCAGGGATTATGTTTAACGATACCCGGCACATCGTTTATTCAGCGGCTATTATATGTAAACAAATATAGTGTTTTATGATTCATGGTCTTCAGACGAAACCCGCTACCGCCAAATAGGCATGTCTTACCAATTAGCAGCAAGGAATTTTTTTATATTCACTTTCCTACAGATAGCAAAGTATATGTCATGGCTTTTGATAAACCAGTTGTGGCTTACACCTTCCAAATGAGCCTTGTGAAGCACTAACTTTTAAGTTGGAGCCTGTATCGAGATAATCCCATGCCTCGACCGAGATTTGATCCCAGTGCCTATGAGTCGGAAAGCATAACCACTATACCACCGGGACCAGTCTTTATAAATATATATCAAACTGACAGAAACGGAGTATTGAAATATTTTAAATTGCTTCAAAAATTAAATAAGTTAAAGATAGATAGGGCCTATGCTTAACAACATACACCCAAAACAAAAATGAAAATCGGTTACTAGGTCTCATTCTATAGTTAATTAAAACAAGATTATAAATACGAAACAAAAATAATTTTATGTAAGTTAGATTATACCCAGTTTTCTTAATAATTCTCAGGGCTCGCAGAGTGCAGTTGAAAGGGGGGGGGGGGGCGAAACTTGACAACCAACCAACGTGTTAATTACTGGACTCAAGACTCCCGCCACCCCCCGCCCCCTCCCCACCCCTCTTGTCCCCATACTCCGGCTTTCGACAACTTTATTTTGTCACCAAGTCTAAAAATTGTTTTATTCAGCTTGAAAAAAAGGTTAGCGATTTGTTTTTAGTTGTCCCTAAAAAGTTACAAAGGTCATCCCCACCCTACCCCACCCCCATCCCCACCCTCCGTCGGCACCGCGGTCCATGAATTTATTTTTATCAGTTAATACTGGATGATTAATAATACACTAGTGGTAATTAAAATAAGTTGCTTTCCGTTTCTTTGTGGCACAGTGACACAGTAGCCTTATACAGTGATTATCAGCCCTACCTACCCGACTCCCGTGTACACCCTATCTGTGAGAAGGCGTGTCTGGCATGTTAACAATGTGCTACGTAACACGGAGATACGCGCATGTGATATGTTACCGATGCTAATCGTATTGTCACGACGGGAGATATATGCAATATTACCCTGCTTATATGATGGCATGAGTATAGCGATACATTCAAGTCAACAAAGTGTGGGTTAAACTCTATAAGATAAAGTCCAGTACTGGTGCAGTGCAATATCCTGCAAAATATTTTGTACAAGCAACTGCATTTTGTTTTGTAATAGATACTTTAGATGACCTTTCATACAGATTTGACAATACAATGAACGCTACCTAAACGGCTAATTATGTTAACCAGTCATATGTTTTAAAGGGATAACTTACTTATAAATTATCAAGTATACATGTACAATGAAACCTACTTAAAAGGCCCGTAAGAACGATTTTGGGAGTGTGAGAGACACTGACGTATCGGATACAAACTACAATGCAGGCCCGTACGCAGGATTTTCTTATGGGGGTGCGTTTGTGAAGGCCCGAATGTTTTATTTTCGTTTTTAACGTTATTCTAGTAAATTAGCGTCCATCCAAATTTGCATTTACGGACCTCGACAGATATAGGGAGGGGATGTTCATCTTTGTGTTAAATTATAAGGGGATGGGTGATGCACATGTACCACACTTTTCACCTCTGGAACATCCAAATACATAGATTATCCATCAAAATCCAAGACAGCGACCATATTGGTTTCACTATGACTATGAAGTTCATTTTAAGAGTGATCCGTTGCTGTTTAAACATTTACTAATATACACAAGTTTATGTGAAGTTAATTTTCAAAGTGGTCCGTTGCTGTTTAAACGTTTACTAATATACACAGGTTTATGTGAAGTTCATTTTCTGAGTGATCCGTTGCTGTTTAAACGTTTACTAATATACACAGGTTTATGTGAAGTTCATTTTCAGAGTGATCCGTTGCTGTTTAAACGTTTACTAATATACACAGGTTTATGTGAAGTTAATTTTCAGAGTGATCCGTTGCTGTTTAAACGTTTACTAATATACACAGGTTTATGTGAAGTTCATTTTCAGAGTGATTCGTTGCTGTTTAAACGTTTACTAATATACACAGATTTATGTGAAGTTAATTTTCAGAGTGATCCGTTGCTGTTTAAACGTTTACTGATATACACAGGTTTATTTTAAACTGCTTTGTTAAAAATTAATGTTGTTGCCTATTATATGTATATTGTGATCAATGTCCTTCGTACTGTAAAATGGTCGATTATGCGTTGTTCTCTAGTTTCTAAAATATTGTAGAAACGAATTCGTGTATATTCAGTAGCGGATCCAGTGGGTCCGGATCCCCCCACCCTCATTAGAAGAATTATTATTTTTTACATATATTTTCCGAGTAGAAGGACGTGAAAATCCCCCCCCCCCCCCAGTCCTATTCACTCATAACATTTGGTACACCCCATTTAGAAATCCTGCTTCCGCGCCTTATATTTATACTACATTGTTTACACTTGGCTCAAATAAATAAAGATAAGCCCTCAGAAATCATTGTTTTTAGGGAGATGGAGATGAGGACCCCACCCCGTTAAAGTAATACCTATTAATTAGTACTCCCCAAATTAGGCACAAATCATCATAAAATCCATACAGGGCCTCAGAATATAAACAATAACTACTGCATCATAAAATATAGCTGGTACGGCGGAAGCAAGTGAACATTGGTAGAGGGGGGGGGGGCTAACAAATCTAGGAAATTACTACACTAAATGCGTAGGTTACTGTCTGTCTCTCTCTCTCTCTCTCTCTCTCTCTCTCTCACTCTCCCTCTCTCTCTGTCTCTCTCTCTTTCTCCCCCCACCCTCTGTCTGTCTCTTTCGATTCACTTCTAGTAATGTTTTGATTCAGAATTATTGGGGACTAAAGCCCCCACCCCACCAGCACCCCGCCCTTCCGCCTTGCATGTATAATATAATCATTAATGCTTGTTTTGTTAAGTGACATTAAATCAACTTGTGGGGGCAATAAAATATATTCTGTTAGAGGACTGTAATATGCTGCGACTATACACAGAAGAGTGTGATTTAAAGTTAATATTTTACAGTATATTTTGCACACGGCCAACACCTAATCGGATAATTATTATAGTCTGACAACATATTTCACTTACCCCACTCCTAATCACTTTGGTTGTCCATTGTTGTATTCGTAAGTCTCAGTCAATAAGTAAACATCTCAATAAATAAATACCCACCATCATTGTCTATTCAAGTGCAGCTACGACTGGATTTGTAACATTTAGGACACTACATTCATGGCCGTAGGCTGGGGGGTTCGGTGTGTTCGGACGACCCCCCCCCCCTTTCCTCCCAACCATCACCACCCTCTACCCAAGCTGATGACTGTGGTTCAAAACCCTCTGAGGCTGGCTCACACTTGACTATGTGTCAAAATAACCAAATGTTTGACATCTAATAGCCGATGACAAATCAATCTAGTGGTGTCGTTAAACGACAAAAATCTACAAAAAAAATCAACAATGATTTTCTTTTAGAGGGCGGAAGTTACCAACCGACAAACACTTCCGGAAATGTTAGCAGACGAACAAGATATTGTCTTTGCATTTGCTAAAATGAGGCCGAGGATAAATTTTTACATGCTTTGGAACTTAGGCATATTTTTGTTTCTTATCATTCTTTTCGTTTATACTTTCTTTTTTCGATGATAGGATTACACAGTTAATAGGTGTTTTAAAAATCCTAAAAAAGAACATGTTTGTAATCGGGCATTTGTCCAAGTTTCAAACAGGAAGTTGACACTTTAGAATTCATCGTAGCATAGCACGTTCACTTTACAAAAAAACAAACCAACACAAAACCATGACACTGTAACACAGGTTAAACATGTTAACTTGTCACTACGCACAACAACAGAAAAAGCTACCAATTGTTAAGCATTCATGGTTAAAGTAAGTATTTTTGTTTATTTTTTATTATTCGAAAAGGAAACTTGACTTAAGTAGGCTTTAGCTCTTAAATCTGGCATGGAGGAAGCAAGTGAACATGGGGTGGGGGAGGGGGTTAATAGATATAGGCACGAAGTGCTGAGTTTCAAGTGGATACAAGGTTATACTCCCCCTGATTACGGCAGTAGCCTACTCTCTCTCTCTCTCTCTCTCTCTCTCTCTCTCTCTCTCTCTCTCTCTATATATATATATATATATGTGCTATCCTGTCTGTGGAATAGTGTATGTATAAGATCCCTTGCTGCTTATCGATAAGAGTAGCTACATTAGTGTGGCGGCAGCGGGTTTCATGTCTCCTACTAACACTAACCTCTGCACAGGAAGCCTAGCTTTGTGCCCAGGACAGTGTGCTTGAACCTTAATTGGATATAAGCATGAACATAACTACAACCAACCAACCAAAAGGATCATAACTTGATGTCCTATCCTAAGAACTAATAATTGCAAAACTTCATTTAACCCATATCGTTTTGCATAATTTGCAATACAAAAATGGAAAATATCTTACTAGTCTCAAGGGTTTAAAAATACCATTGCCCGATGCCCAGGAAGTGGAATTTGACAGTCTCGCAACTAATCTGCAAGATTGCATGTGGACAAGTAAACATTCAAGTTATTAAATTCTCAGTACAATGACAACATTTCATATTTGTAAAATTTAAGAACATTTTTTCCATCTGTGTAAGTCAGTTCACAGGTTGTTTTTTATTTGTTTCAGTTATGATAAATGTCTAATAAACATTCAATAACCCTCTTCTCTATTCTGGAATGGTTTCACTGGTATATACAAGGTTCCATCTAGCATCTGAAAAATGGGAGTCATCATTACTCATAGGGTTTTATTTTGGGAGTCAAGCATTCAAAAATAGGAGTCACATATGACATATTATTTCAATAATTAACTGAATAACTGTCTTGTTTATATTACATATGTAGCAGCATGGTTTCCAGCATTAACAACGAACTGCATGGGTTCGGGATGACAACTTTATTGTATAACAATTATAATTATAGAATTAAGTTGTCATCCCGAACCCATGCAGTTGGTTGTTAATGCCGGAAACCATGCTGCTACATTTGGAGCCGACGTAGGGACCCTGATGCCACTTTCACTGATGTAACGACGATGGATGCCACTTTCACAACGATGGATGCCACTCCCTCTCTCCTGTTGAACTTTTGTAATATGTGATAACGCGTTTACTGGTGATTAGTGACTTGACTATTTTTACCTGTCTATGGTGTCACTTGACATTTCGTTTATTTACATGTTGATATCAACACATGAACTGCAAAGACTGAACCATGTTAGTTTGTTATTATACTTAATTGTGGTTTTGTTTTCAACAAGATTGTGATT
Organism: Symmetromphalus regularis; assembly: GCA_032355785.1. NCBI lineage: Eukaryota > Metazoa > Mollusca > Gastropoda > Neomphalida > Neomphalidae > Symmetromphalus > Symmetromphalus regularis. The sequence continues at coordinate 5,456 of JAULBS010023234.1, forward strand.
TTGACTGAAACATTTGAAGATTGTGAACACATGAGCTACAAAGACTGAACTATGTTTATATACTGTTAAGCCAAATTGTGCCTTTGTTTTTAACAATAATATTGTGCTTTGTGATGTTTGTGCCTGAAACATAAAACATTGTGAAGAATAACATTTCTGTGGACAATGACTTTAAGGATCCTTGGATTCAGTATTCACATGTTTTTTCATTGTGTTTTTCCTTATTCATTCATTTGTGGTTAATAGTTGCTAGCAACAGACTTTGAACTACAATTACTGAACTCACAAACATTTTTTTTTTTTTTTTAAATTGTTTGTGTTCATTGGAAATTGTGGTGAGCTGTATACATGTGTTTGAATGTGAATGCAAATTATTAAAATAATAACCCGATATAAAGGTAAGTCATAAATAGTGATTTAAACTAGTGATATACTCAAAAGATAGTTTAATATACCATTAGACTATAACATTTATTTAGTCATATAGATAGTTACATATATTGAATATACTGATTATAGGTTTCATTGACATATTCCTAAATTTCTTCTACTTTTCTTCTTCATCACTGCACTTGCACATTACTAACCTGCACTTATGTAATAATAATTAAAAAAAATTAATTAGTAGTTTATTTGATTATTTTGAATTTAGTGATTGCTGATAACATATTAGGCATTCATTATCTATAGTTATGGTGAATATCAATTGCCAATATAGCTGGGCTTTATTCTCAGTGTTGTGTATACTGTATTTACTGTGGAAGTATACTTAGAATGGTTGGTTTATAGTTGTATTTGTCTACCCTTTTGTTTGCAAGTAACTGGTATTGTGTTGACTTGAATATTCTGACTCATATTTGCATCCCATTAGCAATTGTGCTTTGTTGGTCTATATTTGCATCCCATTTGCAGTTGTGCGTTTTCTGGCCCGTATTTGTGTGTCATATTATTTTTGTTTTGGTTCTTTATTTATAATCCCAAGTACCGGTGTGTTAGTTGTACAAATCTCCATATTTACACATATCCATGTTTACGTATATCCATATTTATACATATACAGTTTGACACAATTACCTCCCCTTGAACTGAATTATCTCCCCTTGTACCCAGTTACCTACCCTTGCACCCAATCATAATTTCTTGATCCACAACAGTTATTTTAAAAACGTGAATATTTTTTCAGGTTGATTCATGGTTTGAGTGTTTGTTGGATACACATCACATCGCTGAAGTTGTTTGTTGAGAAATGTTATGACTGCCCACTGAACTTAATTCACTGGAAAAGTGTTAGCATATTGTGATTATCAAGAAGTCATTTGATTTTTTTTTTTTTTTATAGTTTGGTTTGATATTTTGAATCTTGATTATTTCTTTCTCTTTTGCATCAAAGATTGTTTCTTCTTTATTCAAGATCGATTTATTTCAGTGTATTCAAAAGTGACTGTAGTTGTATACACTGTTGGTTCTTTATACTTCATTCACTTTTGAGGTCTACTATGTAGATCATTTGCAGTTTCAGGTTGATGTTTGTGATTGTCTTTGCACTTTTGTGTTTCTGTCATTCCTTCATCATGAGCAATTCTCTGACACTTAATGAGATTGACAAATTGGTGTGTGCTTTTAATGCTTTGAATGTCCACCCAAGAGTTGACACACCAGCTGATTTTGTAGCTTGAATGCGAGAGTATAAAAATATTCAAGTGTCAAGTTCTAACATTTGTTCATCTGTAACTCAGTCATCAGATACCGAGTTCCAGGCTGATAAACCACAACAGCGTACAATATAGCTTGTATACTTCTGCATACAAGACTCTTAGACGAGGATGGATAATAGATGACAGTGGTTATGAAGTTCCTATTTGTTACAGATGTGGCCAACCTGGTCATTTAGCCTTTGCCTGCCGAATACGTGTAGATCATAGATGGCGTCCTAGACATCTTTCTGGTTTAAATAGACATGTTCAACCTGCAGTTGAGAAGAAAGGTCATGTTGGTGAGGATAATGAAGTTGAGTTGTTCATTAATGGTCTTAATGCACGTGCGTTGTTTAATACTGGGGCAACAGTGTCAACAGTTAGTGAAACATTTTACAAACACTATTTATCTCACCTGCATATCCATCCATTGCATGATATATTACATATTGAATGTGCAGATGGACAACCCATGCTCTATCTGGGGTATAGTGAAACAACTAAAGTTACTAAAGTTGAGCAAAGTTGTCTTTTTTTGGTTGTACCTGATAGTACTTACAATTCCAATGTTCCTATTTTTTTAGGAACAAATATTCTTCACACTTTGATGGAACATTGCAAAGATCAACATGGTAGTAGATTTTTGCAATGTGCTAATCTTGTTGTTCCATGGTATCTTGCATTCAGATGTATGTTACTCAGAGAGAAGGGCCTGGCCAAACAAAACAACCGATTAGGTATAGTCAAGAGTGCGTAGAAATTCCACCTAACAGTGAGGTTACGATTAAAGGCTTTCTTAAACATTTCTTATCAACCTACCTGTGCAGTAACTGAGCCCACAAGAGAATCAGCAATACCAGAAGACTTAGATATTGCTCCAAGTTTGATTGCTTTTAACAGTTCTCCTAAGATGGCAGTAAATGTTCACACATCCAACATTACTACTCGAACTGTAACAGTTAATCCTAAGGCTATTCTGTGTGAACTGAACCAGTCAGTATTGAGGATATGCCACCAGATCACTGCACAGAAGATGAGACATTACTTGACAAATTGGATTTTAAAGATGCTGCAGTAAATCCTAATTAGCTGAACAAGGGCAAGGTTGTATTTCAACAGTTTATGGACATCTTTTCAACTGGAGAAACGGACACTGGATACACAGATAGAATTGTTCGCTCTATTGAATTGTCTGATGAGGTTCCCTTTAAACAGCGTCATTGGCGGATACCACCTTCCATGTTCCAGGAAGTGAAGGATCATCTTCATCAGGCTGTTAGTAAGTGGTATCATTAGGAAGTCATACACACCTTGATCTTCCAACATTGTCCTTGCTCGCAAGAAGGATGGTCTTCTCAGGATGTGTGTAGATTACAGACAGCTTAACAGCTACACCATCAAAGACAATTATTCCTTGCCACGCATTGAAGAGATGTTTGATGCTTTGAAAGGATCCAAATATTTCTCCACACTAGATATGAAGAGTGGCTATCACAACATAGGCATAGCAGAGGAACACAAGGAACGTACAGCATTTACAGTTGGTCCCCTTGGTTTTTATGAATATAACCGGATGCCTTTTGGATTATGTAATAGCCCTGCCACTTATCAACGTTTGATGAACGAGTTGTTTGATGGATTGCATTTGAAGATTTGTCTCATCTATATTGATGACATCATTGTATTCTCTGATACTTTTGAAGAACATATTAACAGACTGGGCCAGATTTTCCAGAGGATCAGAGAATCTGGACAGAAGTTGGCACCTGATAAATGTTCTTTCTTCAAAGATCGGATTAAGTTTCTTGGACATGTTGTTTCATCAGAGGGCATAGAGACTGATCCAGATAAGATACAGAAAGTATTAGATTGGCCTCGACCTAGAACACCAGAAGATGTCAGACAGTTTTTAGGCTTCGCTGGATACTACAGGAAATTTGTGAAGGATTTTGCTGCTATTGCTAAACCTCTTTCCTGCATGATGCCAGCCACCAAGTCCAAGAGACATTCCAAGCGCAAGATGACTGAAGTCCAACCTTGGAATTGGGGAGAGGAACAGGAACGAGCATTTCAGCATTTGAAGAATGTTCTTTCATCACCACCTGTTCTTGGTTACCCTGACTACACCAGACCATTCGAGCTCCATGTAGATGCCAGTAGCAAGGGGCTCGGAGCAGTGTTATACCAGGAGAGTGATGGCAAGAAACGTGTTATTAGTTTTGGCAGCAGAGGGCTTAGCAAGTCCGAGGTGAATTATTCAGCTCACCGTTTGGAATTTCTTGCATTGAAATGGGCAGTGACAGAGAAATTCCATGACTATTTATATGGAAACACCTTTACTGTACTTACGGATAATAATCCATTAACATATGTCCTAACAACAGCAAAGTTGGATGCGACAGGTCATCGTTGGTTAGCATCATTAGCGGCTTACAGCTTTGACATCATTTACAGACCAGGACAAAGTAACGCAGATGCTGATGGATTATCTAGACTTCCTGGATTGACGACAGATGATGAATCCACTTCTCAGATTTCCACTGAATCTGTTCGAGCCATTTGTAGTGTGATTCAGAGTCAGCCCTTTGTTGAGTCCCTCTGCATGTCTGCAGAGGTTATAAATACTGAACCAGACAGAGGACAAGACATAAGGAATATGTCAGAAAGAGATTGGCGGATGGCCCAGTCACAGGATGAGAACCTGCGGCCATGGATTGACTGTGTGAGGTGCCAGCGAAGACCAAGAAGAGATGCTATTCCCAACACCAATGGCTCTTTAGGATTTTTTAGGATTTTTGACAGTCTTTTTCTTTCTAGAGGTATTTTGTTTCGGGAAGTAACAATTGAGGGCATTAAGCGTAGGCAACTAGTTCTTCCGGCTTCACATGTGGAATCAGCGTTGAAAGGTTGTCACACAGACACTGGACATCCAGGCAGAGATAGAACTCTATCACTACTGAGAGACAGATTCTTCTGGCCTGGAATGTCCAAGGATGTCGAAGACTGGATCAACAGTTGTGGCCGATGTCTACGTAGGAAGTCGCCAACCAACACCAGAGCTCCTTTGGTAAACATAAAGACAACACAACCACTGGAACTGGTATGCATGGACTTTCTCACACTGGACTTATGCAAAGGTGGATATGAGTATGTTCTAGTGATTACTGATCACTTTACTAGGTATGCTCAAGCTATTCCCACAAAGAATATGACTGCAAAGACAACTGCGGAAGTATTTTATAACAACTTTATTATCCACTACGGCTTGCCTCAGCAAATCCACAGTGATCAGGGAGCTAACTTCGAGAGTAAACTTCTACAGGAGCTGTGTCAACTTCTCAACATCAGAAAGTCCCGAACTACACCATATCATCCCATGGGGAATGGAATGTGTGAACGTTTCAACCGGACTCTACTAGACATGCTTGGCACACTCAAGCCAGATCAGAAGAAAGACTGGAAGCGGTATA
>JAULBS010023245.1:0-10619 GCA_032355785.1 Symmetromphalus regularis
AAACAAGATTGAGTAGCTTTAAGTCTGCTGTCATTTGTAATAGCTAAACATATATTTTACAAAACAAGATTGAGTAGCTTTAAGTCTGCTGTCATTTGTAATAGCTAAACATATATTTTACAAAACAAGATTGAGTAGCTTTAAGTCTGCTGTCATTTGTAATAGCTAAACATATATTTTACAAAACAAGATTGAGTAGATTTAAGTTTGCTGTGATTTGTTATAGCTAAACATACATTTTACAAAACAAGATTGAGTAGCTTTAAGTTTGCTGTGATTTGTAATAGCTAAACATACATTTTACAAAACAAGATTGAGTAGCTTTAAGTTTGCCGTGATTTGTAGAAACCAAACATATTTTCTAGAACGATGCTCCGTAGCTTTAAGTTTGGTGGTCGCTCGGTTTAAAATTACCATTATGTTGTTATCTGGGTGAACGGACAAAATATTTGTTAAGTGATAGCCCATCTCACTGGTTAATCAGTAGCTATGATTCTATGAAATGTCAGATACATATTTAAGACATTTTCTATAGAACAGATCCACTGTCCCACATAGGCTACTCGGGAAACGGGACGAATGCTAGCGCTATGTTTCCACTAAGGGAACCGATCCTACACACCACCGCGTTTCAACAGTACCCACCGAATACTGAAATACACATTCATGGATAAGTTTTGTAGATAGATAATATAATTATCGTAACTCTTAGTGGTCTTTGTAAAGAGTGACTGTTATACAAAGTTTGCCAAATTCATTTTAACAGTGTATATTAATGGTGTCTGATAATATTGTTTTAATTATTACAGAAATGCCTAAAAAACATGGTTGTGATGTTGATCCTGAGTTAACTAATGTATTTTGCAAACAAATACGCCTTGCGAAACAGGGTGAAATATTCCGCGCCTTTCAAGCAGGCAAAACATCGGTGGAAGACACCAGAAAACGAAGTTGCAAGTAAGTAGACGATATCTTTATCGTGCGACACAACAGAAAACATATTCAGGGAGCCAGTGTATTCCCGCGGGAATTTTGTGATGAAAGCAAATCATCTAGTTAAATATCTTGGGTATATTATACCTTACAAAAAAAACAGTAATGATGGCCGCCAGAGCCGCCATTTTGAATATTTAATGAGATAAACCCTATATCAGTCCACAGTTGTTAATTTTATCTAATTAATTGTGTAATATGTGTAAATATAGGTTTATAAGATCGATACATCTATTTCTGACATTTATTTAGACTTAACGCGTACCATTTAAGAGATAGCATTTAGTATAAGCAGAATTTAAAGTAAAAAACATGTTTTTCTATAGCAAGTTTTATGAAAAAAAGTTACGTGGGTATTTGGTGATGAAAGCAAACCACCTATTTAAATATCATGGGTATATCATATCTTACAAAAATAACGTTGATGGCACTCAAACGCTCTAATGGCCGCCATTTTGAATATTTAATTAGGTAAATTAAGCAGTTCAAAACTGTTAATATTATTCCTCAAAAACATGTGTAATATGTGTAATCATATGTTTATAAGGTCAAGAAATCAATTTCTAACATGTATTTTGACATAACGTGCACCATTTAAGACATACTATATAGGGTATGATGAATTTAATATATAACATTTCACTTTTTTCTGCAGCATGTGTCATAAAAAAAAATGGAAATTAGGCGATGAAAGTAAACTACCAACTCAGTTATCTTTGTTATGACCTATATAACAAAATAAAATCTTTGTTGGGACTTAGAAATTGCTCAGATTGCCGACATAGTCGCTATTTTGAATATTTAATAAGGTAAACCTAACATCAGTTTAAAACTTGAGTTTATCTAAATAAACTATGTAAAACATTTAATTATAGGTTTATGAAGTTGATAAATCCATTTATATGATATGTATTTACATCCAAGATGTACCATTTAAAAGCCTGTATTTGTACGTGTTGAATTTAATATACAAATTAACTTTTCTCTATTTCATTGCATCCGAACTAATAAAAAATATAAAATATTTTGATCATGACTTTCATTTGAAGACAACAGGCAATAGTTTGCCTACATATGCATAAAGGTTTTTCACTTTGTATTTTGACATCAATAGGATGGTGATTAAGAAAATATGAGTATCCAGAAAAGATCCCAAATAAATTACATTTAATGGTATCATATTGTAATTTGTTTAGTTATTTCAAACTACATATGGTGGTGGTAATCGATCTATTTTAGAGAGTTTAAATGCATTATATAATTTGAATCATTAGAGAGCAATATTAATAGCATCCCTTTCAAACATTGATCATGTTATCATAACTTTTATTTCTGTTATTATGTCAATTAGAAAGAATTTTTCATTGAATAAACCATTGGTAATGTCCACCATGGAACATGATGTCAGCCATGGGACTGGTACTCGCCAGTTTTTAGTGTAACATAGATGTACTCAGCAAGAATAACGCCTCGAATTTGTTAGTGTGAAACTATGCTTAGAACTAATTGTGGCACCTGGTGTTCTTCTCTTAGCATAATATATTGTACTTAGTCCTTGATGGCAGCTGGGCATAATGGCGCATTTGTTCCTCAAAAATTCAATGATAGATATAAGGCTGGTTACCGATTTTAATTGCATATGAACACATTCAGTCTCTCCCTTTCTTATTGCTGTTGTGCAACTGTGTCATAAGATTAAGATTTCTAGATGATTGGTTCAAACCAGTCTGCGAGGTATGAATATAATTTTTCATTCTAAATCTATGTTCCTAAAAATGTCATTACTTTGAGAACTTGTCAAATGTTCATTGTTTCTTTAAAATCTATCCCACTGCTGACATCAAATAAAATAAAATTAACAAACCTTCATACATTATAAGTAGAAAAAGTAGCTCGATTGTGTCTTCATGAAAATACATGATAGAATTGTTCACATTATAAACATTTTATCCGCTCGTTTTCAGTGATGTAGAGAAAAGTGAAATTTGAAATTAAATTCAGAATATACAAAACATTCTTTAAACTGGTACATCTTAGGTCTAAATGCATGTTAGAAATCGATTTATCTACCTCATAAACCTATAATTAAACTTTAAATGGATTACAAAGTTTATTTTTATAAAATTAAGTATTAAAGAGATATTAGATTCGTCTCATTAAATATTCAGAATGGCGGCTATATAGGCCATCTGAATCATTTCAAAGTTTTTATTTTATTATATATGGCATACGTAAGATTACTGTCTAGATGGTTTGCTTTCATCACCAAATTTCCATTCAAATTTTTTTTCATGACACTTGCTATAGAAAAAAAGTAAATGTTTACATTAAATTCAGCATATATACTAAATGATATCTCTTAAATGGTGCACTTTAGAACTAAATAAATGTGAGACATTTATTTTTCGACCGTATAAACCTAGGTAGTATGCCATTTGAGGCATTTCTCAGTGCAAACAAAGATTTTTTTTGTTTGTTTGTGATATAGGCATACATAAGGTAACCGACTAGGTGCTTTGCTTTTATTACCAAATTCCAATTCGACATTATTAGTTTTTTCATGACACTTGCTTCAGAAAAAAGTGATTTTTTTTCATTAAATTCAACATATACTAATGATATCTTAAATGGTGCACGTTAGATTTAAATACATGCCAGAAATGGATTTCTCGACCTTATAAACCTATATTTACACATATTACAAGGTTAATTAAATAAAATTAACAATTGTGGACTGATATTAGGTTTACCACATTAAATATTCAAAATGGCGGATCTGGCGGCCATCGTAGCAATTTCTCAGACAACCATCAAAGTTTTTTTTTGTAAGGTATGATATACCCACGATATTTAAATAAGTGGTTTACTTTCATCACCAAGTTCCCACGTGGCCATTTTTTTCAACAGTGGCTCCCTGACTAACACTTACGTTTCCAAAAGAAAAAAACACTTTACTTCTGAACAATAAAAATTATAATTACCTTAGCAACAACTATGTAATATCAAAACAGTAATACATATGTCATGGTAGAAACTGGAATCTGGTAGAATCTGAGATTCTACCAGTAGAGACTGGAATTCCACTTTCTACTGGTAGTGGAATTCCAGTGTTTACTGGTAGAATCTGAGATTCTACAATTAGAGACTGGAATTCTAATTTCTACCAGTATAATCTAAGAAAAACATACAAGAAAAACAATACTGATATGAAATGTTTTATTCTGTTTTGTTATAAATTAAATCCTATGGATAATACTTGTTTTCATGTTAACCGGAATTCATATCATAGTTTATTTTAAAAGTACTCAATGTTTAAACATTTAAAATTATTGTAATCCTTGATAACTGTTAAGTGTAGGTGAAACAATTACTGCCAGTGATAACTACTCACCAGTGTAGTATTAAGATGACCAGACAAAAGAGAGTTTAAGTGAGAAATATTTACTATTTTAATCTAACATTATATTGTACCTAATTAACCAATGGGTATGCATGTAGATAACTAATATGATATTAATGAAAACAACTCATTTGTTTTTACTGTTGTCTATATAACTGGCTGATCCCAAACATTTTCATCATTTTAATTTATTTTGGCATAATGAAAGTCATGGGAAACGAAAACGAACATTTCTATGAACTATTAGATGAGCATATAAATGGTTTACAGGACAAGTACAAAAGTACTTTTTGTTTTACACAAGACATTTATGAAAAGGCTCTACTCTCTTGACCTTGTAAAAGGTGTTAAGTGTGATAATGGTTCTAAGTTTAAATTTTGGGTTACAAAGCAATTTAAAGTTGAGCATGTTTCTTGAAGAAATTTTCTATACTGCCAAAACACTTCACTACCAGAGGTTACAAAAAAAGATATGTATGACGTGATCAAGAGATGTCATGAGGTATTTAGTCACTCAGGTCGGCAAAAAACATGAGATGAGGTGAGTGCTTTCGATATATTTCTACTTGAAAATGTAATACTCACTTTTTAGCTTTTAATCATACAATGTATGCAGATTATAAAGACTTACATAAATGCATTTTATTTGGTAACGATTTTATCCTTAAACTATTAAAACATTCAAAACACCTTCTCTGCATTTCATTGTTTCTCCCAAAAAAAAAATAAAGATTGTCACATTGGAAGAAGTTGTAACCAAACCTTTGTTTTATAATAAGCATATTAAAATAAATATTAAATCTATATTTCTAAAACACTGGGGTAAATTTGGCATTAGGCAGATATATGATATTTTGAATGTTGATGGAATTTTTATCATTTAAAGACGTTAATCATTTATAATCCAAAACAGCGAACTTTTTAGAATTTTGATCAGTAATAGCAACTGTAAAATGTTACTGTAGCAAAATTAATGTGGAGTGTAAACATTTGTATTATATATTATCATCAACATGCAAATGGGAAGCGAAATTAGAAAAATCTTTAAACTGACCTGTGATGTGTAGCAACACAAGATATCTACATGATACTAGTACCTTAACATGGTGAGAGTACACTTTCCAGGTGTCAATTAAAATGAAAATAAAATGAAACTTACTGGCCAATTTTGACAATTATTGTCATGATTGTAATGCAACCAACATTATAATAAAACATATATTCATAATATTGCAGGTTTCAACCAATTATGCTGGGATTCGCCACGATGTGACCCAACTTTTTCTGAAGATCTGTCCCCCATGCAACATTCGAAAGCCACTGAAGTCCAAACCAGCAGGAAAATCAATCATTAGTCACAGCTTCGTTAGTCGTGTACAGATAGATCTCATTGACGTGTCCAGTCGTCCTGATGGAAACTACAAATGGATTTTTCATATGAAAGATCACTTCAGTAAATTCAGCTGAGCCTTCCCACATGAATCAAAATCTGCATCTGGTGTTGCCAAGTGTCTGGTCAATTTTTTTTTTTCTTTTGGCCACTAAAAATTCCACAGTCTGACAATGGAAAAGAAGTTGTTGCTAATGTGATAAAATCGCAATGAATTATTATTATCAATGGACGTCCACGACATCCTCAGTCTCAAGGCTGTGTTGAAAGAGGAAATGGTGATCTACAGATTAAGCTAGGTAAATGGTTAGATGATCATGATGAAGAAAGCTGTGTTAGTGGATTAAAATATGTTGTGTATAGCATTAACACTTCTACAGCTGCAGCAACAGGAAAAACACCCTATGAAGTTGTTTTTGGACAGCATCCTCGCTGCCATTTGGCTGAATTGGAGAATTTAGCAGAACAGGGACAGTTAGATGAAGAGAATCTTGATATCGGTATTATTGAGAATGAAACCAACCAATCTACTTCAGAACTTCAGCTTTCAGATTCCGATTCAAACTCAATTCCAGAGCAAGATAGGGCTCCAACCCGATGTGACAAACGTAGTCATGAGTATGAACTTCTATCTGATGATGTTTCAGTTGCCAAAGGAACTTTAATTAAAAATAGAACAAGTGTTCATGGAGTAGATATTTCCAATGGTGCGGGTGTTTTCATGATCAATTCAATACAAATGCCAGATTTTGTTCCTCCCCGTGGAAATCCATTTAATGAAGTCATTTGTGAGGGGCAGTAATTGTAATTGAGCATGGATCAGAACAGAGTGAAGATACACCACATGTCAGTCAGACTGTTTGCTAGAGCTAAATTTATGAAGACGGTGGGGAAACAACAGGAAAGATTTGACAAAGACTGCATGAAGCTATGCAAGACTTATAAAGAGGGTGATACTGTAGGAGTTAGAGTGCATAAAGTTGACAGAACAAACACTGATGCAAAAGTTATCCCTTGCAAAATACTAAGCATTCTCCTAAACAGAGACCAGCCAATGATGTACAAGTTGTATTGCTCCCTGGGAATTCTCAAGTCGGTATTTGGAAAGCAGGACCTTGTTGATATGAGCCACGTCACCTTCCTAACAATGGACAATCTTGACAGTAATACCATGACAGAAGTGACATTAATACAGACTTCGAAAAACAACAGTGGATGGCGTGCTAGTGTTCCTGCGGACCATGATGGCAGTGTTTGTGGTTGTAAAGGTAGTTGCATCACTAATAAATGCCGCTGTCAGAAAACTGGACTTAAATGTAGTACAAAATGCCATCCATCCAGCTGTACTTGTCAAAATAGAATCTGATTTCAAGAAATGGTACTTTTAATTAGAAACATCTGTAAAATGTTAGTGCTTTTAATTCGTTGGTTATTTGTGCATTTTTAAATGGTTGATTTAGTGCTTTTTATTCATTTGTTATACATGTTATTGATCACGAATGTCAATTAGTGCGTTTTACTCCATCATTATGTACGCATTTATATGTGATTGATCATGAATGTCAATTAGTGCGTTTTACTCCATCATTATGTATGCATTCATATGTGATTGCTTAAGCCTTAGTACTTGTTGTTCAGTGGGTGAATGTATGTGTTTATGTTTTCCATATTTGTCACAGTGTTTTAATTCATTGATTATAAACATATTTTGATTATATCTAAGTATTTGTTACACTCTGTTTTTATTGAATGTGTCACACTGTATATATTATAAAACATGAAGTTATTAAAAAAATTAATATTAGCAGTTTTTTTTGTTGTATGTTGTTCTTTACGCAAATTATTTCACAATTTGATTTCATTCAGAACTAATAGAATCTCAGATTTAAAAAAAAACTTAATATCAGTATTGTTTTTCTTTGTGTGATCTGTTGTATCAGAGCTGGTAGGATTCTACCGGTAGAAAGTAGAATTCCAATCTCTACTGGTAGAATCTCAGATTCTACTAGATTCCAGTTTCTACCACAACATACACATATGCACAGACAACACACACACACGAACGCCTTCTCACACATACCCAAGAATGAAGCACGCACATAAGATACACATTGCACATGCACGCACCCACATGCAACATTGGAACACACACACACAAACAGTTTGAACTTCTTATTTAGATCAGAATATATGATTTAAATATTGTTTATGAACACCAATTAAATATCTGATATTTATATTCTCTTTATTTTAGGATTTCTGATACAGTGACTAAGTGCATAATGAAAGGAATGAAGTCCTGCCCACAACAACTACGCACTTTCTATGTAGATTTACAGAAACTTGCTTTCTATGATAAATGTGATAAAAAAAATACCCTGGCCTCCATTGCTAAGTCTGCCGCGTTCACCACTCCGCTGTCTGGGATGTTCGTCGTTTGGCTATCTCTCTGTGTGGTGTTTTAACATGTTCTCGATGTTCCTTAACTTTGTTGAAACATTAAAGACAAACTTTAATAGCAAACACAAAAAACAACGGAAACGTTTTAATGAAAAAAGAAAGAAAGAAAAAAAGAAGAGTTAGAACAAGATGAACATCAAAACAACAAAAAGCTAAAGTTTTAGAGATATTCCGAGGAGACACCTTGCACGTCCACTCTTGTATCAAAACAAAAAACAGCTAACATTTTAGAGATATTCCTAGGATACAGCTTGCACGTCGACTCTTGTATCAAAACAACAAAAAGTGAACGTTTTAGAGATATTCCTAGGAGACAGCTAACACGTCCACTCTTGTAGCAAAACAAAAAACAGCTAACATTTTAGAGATATTCCTAGGAGACAGCTTGCACGTCGACTCTTGTATCAAAACAACAAAAAGCGAACGTTTTAGAGATATTCCTAGGAGACAGCTAACACGTCCACTCTTGTATCAAAACAAAAAACAGCTAACATGTTAGAGATATTCCTAGGAGACAGCTTGCACGTCCTCTTGTATCAAAACAACAAAAAGCGAACGTTTTACAGATATTCCTAGGAGACAGCTTGCACGTCCACTCTTGTATCAAAACAAAAAACAGCCAACATTTTAGAGATATTCCTAGGAGACAACTTGCACGTCCACTCTTGTATCAAAACAAGAAACAGCCAACATTTTAGAGATATTCCTAGGAGACAGCTTGCACGTCGACTCTTGTATCGATCTGATTTTATTAACATTTACCTTTTCTTTTTTCTATTGTTTTATATGTTATGTGTTATAATTATATAAATTAGTTATTTCAAATAACGTATTCTTTAATTTCCACAATATCGTTACAATAAAGAATAGCCTACAGTTATACCGCTTTTCATTATATATTTTGTATGTTTTAATTTTGTTTATATACGGGATGACAGAAATAAAATATATATGGTTGTCCGTCAGCCTATAATATATTAATTTCTGCTTGTTTCAGAACAGAATATATTATAATAGAAGTATAAAACACAAGCAATTTACCACAATGGATTGCTTAATGTCACCATCGTCCGACAATGTATATATACAAGTGCCGTCATATATATCGGAATATATTATTAAATAATTAATTAGGTAATTATTTAACTATTTTTTTTTACATTTCCAAACAGAACAATGCACTCCACATTCGTGGATGGATTAGTTTACGACAATTGATAACTCGGGAAAATAAGTAAACTAAAGTACATTAACAGATGGAAAAAATTGCAATGTAGGTGTATGTGATAATATGAGTAATAAGAAGACATACCCTGATAAACCTTCACTATACCTGACCAGACAAATATATACCAAGTGGACCCTTTTTCTATTTTGTTTTTCTAACTCCAGAAACTGCGTATGTATAAACCTGAACATACGGTTTCTATGACTTAGAATTCTGTCATTCGAAAGCAAAAAATTAAACCATTTCACAGTATTATCCTGAATATTATTTTTATATCTATAATGGTTTGGAGATGGTCTGATGACATGCTGCTCATCTATTCAAATTAAAGGCTTCGTTTATTTACTGTCCGAACCATAGAGTTAACAACTACAATAAATTAGCATGCCTTTAATTGCCATTAGTTTTAATTCTGAAAGCGAACCATTTGCTTCAGTCCCTCGAATCTCGTCCCCCCACCCCACCCCCACCCACAACCCCGAAGCTTTCGCTTCTGGAAATACTAGCAAAACACTATATATATCCCTCCCATTGAATCCCCTTACTACATGTAGTCAAATATTAATCTTTTTTCTTTTTTTTCCAAAGTGACGCTGGAAAATCTGCGCTATGTTGAGATAAGTAATGATGATTGCGCAAAAAATCGGGAATTCCGTTTTAAATAGGTTTTTCCGCTATTCCGTCTGCGTTTCCGTCATCGCAGAAAATCAGTGCCTCTAAACAATGATGTTATTTTGTCCTGTCGCTTTGACATCATGATGCTTAGTATGATGTACTAGAACCACGCAGCTGTAATGCAAACGCGCCGTAGATTTTTGTGGCCAATCAAATCTGGCTTTACATCTCGCTCATTAATCGCGTCTTCTCTATCATTGTACACAATTCCGAAGTAAAGAAGAGATTATATTTCGATTAAACGATAAGTATACAAAATACAAGTAACAAAATCCTGACGGAAGTTGTACAGAGTATTTTCTAAGGAATAGAAACGATCGCTCGCCTTCATTCATGAGGCGAGTAAAAATCGCGGGGGGAGGGGCGAGTATTTCCTTAATGACGCTAATACCCCGGGCAATCAGATACTATTTCGTATCTTAAAATTAAAATGGGGGGGGGGGGGGGAACTAGGGATTGTTAGTGGGGCCGAG
>JAULBS010023256.1:0-10619 GCA_032355785.1 Symmetromphalus regularis
TAACAATATGTAAGTCATATAGCCTACAAACAGTATTTAACAATATGTAAGTCATATAGCCTACAAACAGTATTTAACAATATGTAAGTCATATAGCCTACAAACAGTATTTAACAATATGTAAGTCATATAGCCTACAAACAGTATTTAAAAATGTATAAGTCATATAGCCTACAAACAGTATTTAACAATATATAAGTCATATAGCCTACAAACAGTATTTAAAAATGTAAGTCATATAGCCTACAAACAGTATTTAAAAATGTAAGTCATATAGCCTACAAACAGTATTTAACAATATGTAAGTCATATAGCCTACAAACAGTATTTAACAACATATAAGTCATATAGCCTATAAACAGTATTTAAAAATGTAAGTCATTTAGTAACTACCTTGGCTATAGCACTAGTAAGTCGTCCAGTTATTTTCTTACAGATGCTGGCAGCAAGTGCTGTGGACGATGGTGGCAGCTCACTAATCACAGTTTTCAGACCTACAAAAACATAACATAGCAATTATAATGATTACCTAAAATAAAAACTAAAGTTTGTTTTATTTAATGACACCTCTAGAGCACATTGATTTTTATCTTATCATCGGCTATTGGACGTTAATCATATGGTCATTCTGATATATTTATTTGGAGGAAACCTGCAGCCGCCATATAGGCCACTCTTTCTGATAAACAGTAAGATTTCTTTTATATGGACTGTCCCACAGACAGGACAGCACATACCATGGCCTTTGATGAAGCAGTTGTGGGCCACTGGCTGGAATGGAAAATCGCCCACACTGCAAATGAGTCCACTGGCTCTACCACAAATGCTTGAATTTATGGATTTTCTGACAATATTACACCCTTTGACCGTATAAACAGTATCACACTGGATTTCATTTAGTAGTCTATGTATACTGTTTATAATTAAACTCACCGATGCTGGATATATCTCTAAGCTGTTCCTTATCAGAGAGCATGTTACTACACAAAGTATCCACAATAGTCTCCACTTGAAACTCTTTCACTTTATTTACCAGTGGACCAAGGCTGAAAAACAAATAGTAGAATTTTAAATAAAGATGTCCACTATTTTAAAATGGAATGAAATAAGTATAACAATAATATTATTATGACAAAAAAAAAGTGAAAGAAAAGAAAGAAAAAAAGTGAAATGAAGACAAGATATTAATAAATTAGTTGGTGAATAATTCCATCTCTTAACCCATATCCCAGAAGAAAGGATTATTTGTTAAACAACAATTACATTTAAAATTATATACAATCATGTAATTACCATTTAACTGCCAAGTTCTGTACTTCACCATTCTTGTCTTCCAAAAGCTTCAACAGCATTTTAACAACCTGAAAATAATAACTATTATATTCAAATCTTCCTTAAGCGACCACCCAAATGTGGAATGAAAGGTGGCTGCTAAAGACAGGCCACCACTTGTTACAGATTCATGCAGTGTTGTGGGTTTGTATCAGAGAAATGCTGTTTTATTTAGGATATAAACACTTTGATTTCATTTTAGAGATTGGTTATCGTGGATTTGAAACCCCTAAATGTAACATTTAGGGGTTTCAAATCTAAGATAACCTAGCTCTAAAATGAAATCCGAGTATGTTTGTCTCCATTCTACCATTGCTATAAAAAGACTTTAAACTTGGAACTGTTTCTATAAGTGGAGGAAAAAGGTGTTGACATATCATTATAATATAAAGTTCTAAGGTCAACAAAGAAGGCAAAAATCAATGAAAATAATTAATGTGTGACATATAACACCCTAGCGCAAAACCGACTCAGGCAGGTCAGTTGTATATCTGCTTATTTTTCAATTATTTAAATTCAGTCTACTAAAATAACTTTGTAGATTGTGAGAATATGATTTAGCAACATTCTGTGATGTTTCTTTCAAATATTGTTTACTAGTGTTTTACTGCACACACTTGTACACATAGAAAAGTACAATGCCAACTTGTTCCGATGCTTGGAGGTGACCTTTGTTATGTCTGATGTTCTCTTGTTAATGAATCGTTATTTTATTTTCATTTCTGATGGATATTTTTTTTTTAAATTCCTTTTAAATAAAAGTTTTCTAATACTAGTACAGATAACTGAAATGTTTAACAGATGTAAACAAACATGTTATAAAACAGAATGAATGTAAAGTAGCTCATTTAGTCATCACCAACTACTACATTTGGCACATCATTCAGGAAAATAGCAGAATGCTGACGTCATGTTTGTAAACACCAAGTCAAATTCCTACACGGTCTAATTACATTGAGAGGTAGTTTAACACAGGTTTATTACCCAGTTTATAAAGTTGATAGCCAATCACAATCCAGTATTTCCCAAAGTCATGGTAGAATAATAAATTAATACAATAAGCACTATTAGTTAATGAAGTATAAGTACACACTATGCAATTCATCCTCTCTAACAGGTTTCATTACGTTTATTCTCTATTTGAAATGGCAGAATATCGCATGTTATTCTATGACATTTGTCAATTTTAACAGTGATGCCTCAGACTGGTTAGTGGATACTGATCTGTGCATCCAGCTAGAAGCACTGATCCATAAAAAGGTGAGAAAACAGGTGACTGATCCCCTGTAATTATTTTATGAATGTGGATTTAATTCAGGTGCCCTTTGGCCACTTTAGACAGGTAGCCACTATTATGAGCAAATTAACTCTGAGTCTGAAAACTGTTTGTGACTACTGATTACACGTGGCCAGTGGAGAATCCAAAAAATTCTGGATGGGGGGGGGGGGGGGTAATAATATGATGATTCTTTAATGTTATAAAAAAAACATTTAATAAAACAAAAATAATAATAATATATTTAATGTTATTTAAATCGCAAAATATAGGTGGGCCTGGGTCCCCTAGATCTGCCACAGGTTTGTCTGTATAACAATAGTTGTTAAAAAAAAAAAATAGCATAACATGAATTCTAATTACAAGTTTTGTAGCCAGATAACTGACTTGTTGGTTGTATGTTTGTGAATAGAAAGTTGTGTAATCACCACTATGCTTGACATGTAAAAAAGGTGCTTGTGAAATTTCAAGCCCTGAATGATGGATACCTTTCTTTCACTGTCATCATCAAGCTTAATAGAATCCTTCTGAAGTTCTGCCATCAGATCGTTGGTAGCCATGAAACGGAAATCCTTGTCACTTGATGTCATCTGAAGGTAACAAAATGATATCCTTGATGCGTAAACATCAATTTCACAGAATAACTATTTTAATCACGAGCATAAAGGTACATATGTATACATAAGGTACATGTATACATGTACAACTACAAGAAATATTTAACTAAGTATAACTAGCGATGCAGGGTTTAAACTATCATTTGCCAAAATAAAATTAAAATAAAATTTGGCAAATGCACTGGATTATGAAATTGACAAACAGCGAATTCGAAAATCACGAGTCTCTTTCGACAAGGACAAAAATCCATTCCTGAAAGTGGGGGGACGGAACACACCCTTGTACAAAAACTGGGGGTGGGGATGGACCATCCTGCTGCCCCACCACCCCCAATATAGACCACTTGTGTACTTCGGTATATTTGCACTAAGACGACATGGTTTAAAGTGTTACATTGATACAATAAAGAGAAATACTGTTAAAGATTATTATTTAAGCATTTTAATTTTAATTTCACAGAAATTTTCAAGCAAAAAGTGGGGGGATAATTATATAGGCGTCCCCACCTGTCCAAAAAGTGGGGGGTATGTGTTCCCCCTCCCCCCAGGATTTACGCCCATGTCTTTTGATCTGCCACTGGTTTGACTCTCTACTTCCTTGCTACTTGTGTAATTCCCACCTTTAATTGGTCAGCAAACCATTTAAACACAGGCCATAGGATTTCACATTACCGCTAGCATGTCGGTACCACGTTGTCAAAATCACGGAACTGAAATTTTGTTTCCAATGATTTTCATATCAAGGCAGTGTTAGTTTGGAATATCGAAATACAGTTTCCAGTGTGTTTCCAAGATCCAAAAGCACAGAACCGAAAAAGCGTCTCCCATGAAATTTTAAATGCTATACATGTAGCCCAACATGCTAAGAATTTACGCCGCCAAGCTGAACATTTTAACAGACAGGTCTGCCATCCTCATAAAAAAATCCTTGAAAATGAATCCGCAATGCCAAAAAAAAAAGAAGACTTCGTCAGTTCTATTCGCTTATCACTTTGTTATTATTATGTTATTTTCGATAGTATTATCCATTGAGGTCACACCGGCGATGTTAACATAATTTAGCACCCGTTACTGTTACTGTTACCAAGATGGCAGACAATACACGCGGGAAATAGCAATGTTTTTTTTATTCATCTTGAAATAAAACAAGTAGTTTTTAATTATTATTTATCAAACATATATCACACTCAACAAAATAAAATTTGATTTTGTGATGTTTTATTTATAATATTATTTTGAGTTTCTGCTGTCCAAGCCTTGAAGCAAAACATAAAATATCAGTTATAACTTATAGCAAAAGTTAAAAATTAAGAATACGGGCCTTTTTAATCTGGATTTCTTATCTCTACCTGTTAACTCTGTGTATAAGCCAAGTTTTGATTTTGGTGAAGTATTTCTGGTCTTCAAAATTAAGCAAATATATGGTAATTTGTGACTTAAGATTTATAAAAACATTCCGATGCGAGAGGGGGTCTACTCGCCCTGATGCCTCACATCTCAGCCAACCCGGTCCAAGAAAAATTGGAGAACACAGCATTTAATTTTTCCCAATTTAATCCTTCTGAAGTTCTGCCATCAGATCAGACACAAGCTGCATGAAGCTGACTTTATGCAGAAATGTTATTTTTACTAAAAGTTAAAATATGAATGTCAGATAAAATGACAGAAACAATTAACTTTGCGACTGTCAAATCTTCCAAAATGACACATTTGTACAGGTTAATGTCCATGACAAGCCACTTATTTCCATATTTCCAGGCTTGATGAGGCGGTGTAGAAAAATGATATCTTGAAAAGCACACCATGTATGGTCAAGGCGGTTTTCATACAAAAAGACATGTTTAACAATAAGATCATTATGATTTTATAAGAAGAGCACTTATCGATTAGCTGTCCAGAGTGATCACTGAAAGAAGGGAAAACTTTGACATCATTTCTCAATTCAAGCGTTGCTTATTTGTTCCTGGAAAATCATGTCACTGGATGTTTGTCTTGCAAAGATTTGAATTGCCTATCAAGATTTGTACTGAGCATGCATAAACTTGATAAAGCATAAGAAAAACTGGTTATGTTTTATAGGGGTAGTACGAGTGCCGCAACACTGCGTGCGGTCATTTTTATGGTGACGTTATCACGGTTATGTGAGGACAATGTCACACGGATCTGCAAGTACCTATCCTTGTAACAAAAGCCTTGTTACCGTTTGTTTTGGAAAGGACATTAGCACTTATTAGATATGTATTCATCATATTTTCAGTGCATTATGAATGAAATAAAATTGATATAGTATAGGGAGGTAGTGAACACATGGAACTCAAAACCAAAATTATCTTACAACTTTAATTTTAAATATTTTTGAGACCCTCATGAGTGACACCGGTAAAGTGTTTGACGAAAAGATCTTACCTTCTCCAGCAAGTTCGCGATATGATACGACACGCTTGCCATTTTTGCGGCTCAAGAACAATACACTATCTACTGGAGAAATTACTGTTACGTGTTATAAGCCTGACACCAATAAAATACTGAAAAATAATCGCTATTTTCCAAAAAAACTTCAAAAGTCATGCATACGGAAGTAAGCAACCAATTACACATGCGCAGATGTTACAGATCAATCTTCCACCGGTGTGTCAAATAACCATAAAATACTGCAAAGTATTCCAATTAAAAAACGTGTTGATAATAACATTATACGTAAAACAAGGCATCCATGTGTACCTATTGCTTGCATAATGCGTGCTGCGTATTGCGTAAAGCGTTTTGACTGATTCCATGTATGAGTACTGTATATATTGATGTGCGTGAAGCTTGTTAATTTAGGATGCGAAATTTTGGTGAATCAGTATACATTTAAGGAAGTAGCGTTTTACTTCACACCCCGCAAAAAAAAAAAAAAAAAAAAAAAAATGTTTTTGTTTTTCAAGATCAGTGGGGAAATTTGTAATGTTTATATTTTAGCAGATATTGTCCAGTTTTGGAATATTGTTTAAAGGGGCAGCAAATTCTATGAACGCCCCCGGGTACAAACGCTAAATACGCCACTGATGTATAATTTATATACAAAATGATTGATATGATCTGTCACTGAGTGACTCTCTTTCTAATATTTCGTTTGGGTCAAAATTTCGTGGCCTCTTGCAATTTGAAATGTACACGCACTTTTAATTTTTTCGGAAATCCATCCTCTTTTTTTAAAAAGATTTCACTGCTTCCCGTGTCCGTTTAGCTGCGTAATGCGTATTGGAACGATCACAGAGGTGTTCCGAAATTAACGCATCACACATTACGCAACAGGCATCACGCACTGCGCGTACATGGAAGCGCTTCTATTAAATCTTATGTGAATCGTAGTTTGCGCACCACGTACTACACATCACGCATTACGTACACATGGATGCCTAGCTTAAGCCACATACTGAATCCTGTAAAAATTTAGGTTAGTCGAGGAAAAAAAAAAAAAAATTCGTATTCACATTTTGTGTGGTTGATATCAGTGGCGAATTTAAGGATGGATTGGGAGTCTTGCCCCCCCCCCCATTTTTAGGCAAGTAATGTTTTCATAAAATTTATGAAAACATTTAATAGAAGAAAAATATGCATCGATAAACTTAAAAATGTCATTGTTGCATATATTATCTCTATTATTCCATATATTTGGGGCACACTGAAGACCAAATTATTTTCAGGCTTTGCTGTTAATACCTGGAATTACTTCAGACTGAAACCAAATATGTTAATGTTTTGTGGTACTGCATCCTACATGCCCATAGAAACAAACGAGTTGAACTGGTTGAGAATATTATATACCAAGGCTTTCTAAAATTAGTTATTTCCAGTTCCGGAAGAACATAAAATTCCAATGCATTCCAGAAATTGGTGCTATAATGGTTACGCCATCAGTCTTGAGACTGGTAGGTAGGTACTGGGGTCAGATCTCAGTCTAGGTATGAGATTTTATTTATTTGATAATAATAATTGTTATTATTTTTGTTATTATTATTATTATTAAAATCAGTGGTCTGAAAGGTTCAAAATGTCAAACTAACAAAAAACATTTCCTGGATAACCAGTAGCGGATCCAGAGGTGGGCCCAGACACCTCACTTCTCGAATTTTAAAATAAAATTAAAAAATATATTTTGCGAGTGGAAGGAACCATTTTTCCCAAAGTTCTATTCAGCCATCACATATGGACCCTCCCCTTTGTGAAATCTTGCATCCGCGCCTGGAAACAATGCTTTATTATTCATCCACTCCACTCCCACCCCCACCATCACCACCTTCACTACCAACAAACAGGATGGGGAGCTCCTAAATGTACTCCTAATTATATTTTAAAAAAAAGCTATTCCTATGCCTCTTCTGAAATCATGAGAAATTGTACATGTGTTAAAGATATAAATGGGACATAGAAATAACATTGAAATGCATACAAACATATATGGCTGTATGCAACCTTCAGAGGCTAGCTCAAACTGACTAAGTGTCGAAATTACCAAACATCTGACGTCCAAGAGTTGATGATGATTAATAAATCAATATGGGGTGGTGTCAGGCGCGGATGCAGGATTTCTGAAACCGGGAGGGGCTTGGGCGTCCAAATGTGATGGGTGAATAGGACTGGGAGAGGGGAAATGATTAATTTTCACGTCCTTCCACTCAGAAAAGGGGGTGTTCAGACCACCCTCTGGACACGTTACTAGATGTCAAGACAAGACAATGTTTATTTCGATCAGGACTCGTTACTAGGTTGCAAGACAAGACAATGTTTATTTCGATCAGGCCATTGCCCAATGGCATATGAGGAATGTGCAACAAAAGCAAAACATTTTATTCTGCAAGTCAGCGTTTTACTGGGGTGAGATTGGTGACGTCATAATGTTGGCATTAATTACATACTAATGATTCTAACCAACATTTTATAATTAGGAAGTGGTAGGATTTTGCGACGAAGCCAGGGGAGGGTTTGGGAGAGGGGCGTGCCCCCTCCAAAGATAGGCAATATTTT
This sequence comes from Symmetromphalus regularis, assembly GCA_032355785.1. NCBI lineage: Eukaryota > Metazoa > Mollusca > Gastropoda > Neomphalida > Neomphalidae > Symmetromphalus > Symmetromphalus regularis. The sequence goes on from JAULBS010023256.1 coordinate 8,236, forward strand.
AAATCAATCTTTAAATGGTGCAATCTGGTTGCACTTTGTAGCAATTTATAATAGTTTATGTGCAGCCAACCAAAGCATCACTTTTAGCTGTGACAACAAAGTAAAAAAATAATTCCCGCTAGATTCCGGAAGCAGAAACTGGGGAGGGGGAGGAATTGGTTCCTTCTACTCGCAAAATACATTTAAAAAAAAAATTATATACGAGCAAAGGGAGTTCCGGACCCCTCTCTCGATCCGCTTCTGAACCGTGAAGAAATCGGTAACCTACCGCATGAAGCGGTAAGCTGGGTAAGTATGTAAGATAGCCGTCATAACGACGTTACGTCACACAATTAAATTGTCACCTTAGATACTCTTAGCGATATTACGTCTTTACAAAAACAGGACTGACGAGCGTCGAATTGAAATAAGTTTACCCGTATCACGGCACGACTCTTGGACACGCTCAAGCCGGCAAAATGTATAAACCAGAATGGGGAAACGTAGCATGTCATGTTCTGAACACTAAAGTTACAGCATGGGACCGTATCGAGTTCGAACGACTGAAGGCCATGCGACTGCCGAATCGTGATTCCCGCTATTTCAGTGCGCTTCCTGACAGAGCGAAGTGGGTCATTCCGCACTGGCGCGGCCTTCTTGGCGACCACCCACGCACAAACGTTCGCCGTTCACTTTCTATGCAAGTACATGACATTATAAGTAAAGATGTCAGCAAACAAATGGAGAGGAAAGCTGGAAAGTCAAACTCTTTGGCACCTTTCTGTACAATGGGAAAACCAACATGTGGTTACTTCTTTAGTCGAAGAACTGACCACAAAAGAAGAAATTTTGGGATTCCGTCGGTTAACTTGGTTTTATGGAGATCAAAATGTTGATATTCGTATGGTGATTGAAATCTTTCATTTTCAAATGCATGTGGATACAAATAGCAGATATTTGGAATATGTTTTTTTAAGATACAAATAATAAAAAAACCTAAATGGAATGGAACACAAAACATTAAGCAAATTTTCAAAAACGTGAAAATGTTTCAACGGTGTACACATTTCTATACATATTAGTAAAATAATAAAAGCTTGTTTATAAGGTGCAAATGATGTTTGTTGTGAGACGTTTTTGTCAGAGCCTCGTTAACAATAAAAAACGCGGATAACATAATATGACATAATGGAACTATTTGTTTTCTGCGCTGGATAGATTTTGTCTCTAATACTCTACACACACGCACGTCTCACGCACATGCACACACACGCACGTCGCATCATGTCGCGCGCACACACACATGCACAGATCGAAAGCTACATATTTATAAAATGTTTTTGTCCAATTAAAATTGAAGAGTACAGTCATTCTTAGAATTGTTTTTGACATTTGTTTAATACCATGCTTAGGCATCCAAATTTCCATCTGTTTTATTAAAATAAAGAAATATTCAAGAGTTATTGGTCTCCAGGAGAACGAAACCAAGGTTACAAAACCAACCAGTATGAATTTAGAAATATATTTTAGCATAAAATACATTATTATGACTAACAAAAAATGCCGAAAGAAATTTCCACACATTTTCACTCCCATGCAAGCTGAGGGCGTTTATGGAATGTTAGCGAATGCTAGCATCTTTAAATATCACTTTCTAGAAACAACTTTATTCTTCTTTGACTTCTTTTGTGGATTTATTCCAACAAAAACGCCTATTAAAATAAGTAAATTTCCATTAGGTCACAATGTTTAAAGTATCATGGTGATTTCAATAGTCGTGTAAGCACTGAACACGATTTTATAATGCACGATAAATTAGCTGAAAGCTCACTCCAACTATTATCAAATGTTTTTTCTTATGTACCTGATAGTAACCTTATATCTCGCAATAGTGAAGACAAACATTGTTATGTCTCTGTAAGTTGAGTGGGTTGCGAATCGTCAATGGCAGACATGCAGGTGACAAAGATGGTAATATTACATTTTATAATGCTAATGGCACCAGCCTCATAGATTATGTCCTTGTACATGAATCATGCTTTGATTTGATACAGCACTTTGAGTCGGGTAAATTTAACTGTTTTTCTGACCATGCACCTATTTGTTTCTCAATGTCATTCTCAATTATTGGTGCGGCCAATGACAGAACTAAAGAACTAAAGAACAGACACATACTAGTATAAAATGGAATAACGAGTGCAATGAAATTATTGTTGAGAAACTTGCTGGACATATAGATAACTAGCTAAATATATGTACTGTTAATAACATCAGCCATGAACTTAACGACCTTATTTTACCTTATTGTAATGTTACAACTCATAAAATCAATTTGGATAGAAAAAGTAATTGTACCCGAGATGCTAAACTTGAAGATAAACCCTGGTTTAATGACAGGTGTAAAG
>JAULBS010023267.1:0-10619 GCA_032355785.1 Symmetromphalus regularis
ATATCGAACAGTGTACGGTATACATATACCGGACAAAGTACGGTTTATGTGTATAACAGACAAAGTACGGTATATACATATACGCGTAATGGTTCACCCCATTCCTCGTTAACTAGCACCCACCAAAAGCAACTAATATTACTATCCACCGTTTATGCTAAAAAATAATAATAAAGTCAAAATATGGTTATGCATCAGACATAACTTTAGTCAGTGACAGAGATATATCTTACTGAGAAATCTTTACATAATTATTACATTTTGCAGTCACCGCAGTTCGTTTCTAACAATAACGTTTCTTCTAGGGATTGTAGGACAAAAAGGTTTTTGGAAATTAAACGAAAGGTTAAATTTTTATACAAAATTTCAAGAAGATATACTGAATATTAATTTGTTTATGAGGAAGCATTTTTAACCGGCTTTTTTGCACTTTTCTGTTACGATTTTTGTTACCGTAGCAACCATATACACGTTGCAAAATGTTTGAAAGGCAGTTGTTTGTCAACTGAAAAACTATAGCCTGTTTACGCTACTTGGAACATAGCTTTTTGTCGATTACTTTAGTTTGCGTGAACATAGCATAGCAAAAGGACTAGAGTTTTGGAAATAGCTAAAAAGTCCTATATTCCAGGTTGTTGTTGTTTTTGTTTTTTTTTTCGTTATTTTGTTAAATAATTATTTAAAATATTACTCATTGACTCGTAAAGTAAAAACAAATTTTTTTCACATCGGCAATAGAAGATGTAAGACGAGTTTATTACAAAGTGGGGTAACTTTACATATTTTAAAATTCCGTTCATCTCGGTCATTACCGGTAATATTCGAATATCGTTCATCGTTTATGCTTTAATAAATATATCTTTGCAAATATGACATTGATATTAAATTATGATCAATATATTTATAAAATAATAACTGTCTGCGTACCATAAACATACATTATATAAATAATTACCTAGCACAACCATTTTTATATGGATTTGTCTGACGTCTGCAGAAAATCAAACATGGCGGTTAAAGTAATGTCGGTTCGAAATACAAAAACAATACTTTCGGCTGCTGTTCGAACAATACAGAATCAATGGACACAGCAATCTTGACAAAATATAAAACGTTTTGTTTTATTTCGAAAAATAAGTTATATATTTTGATTTTTATTCGTCAGTATGCATGTTCCAAGTAGCGTAAACAGACTATATGGTGTTTTGATGTTCCACTTCCGGTGACACGATGTATAGTTTTGTAACGGGGTAGGCCTATGTGGCACCTACCTGGAATTGACAAATGGATGCTGGTTTCCTGTCATCCAAACTAACGTTTTTGTCATCAAACTTCTACAATCAACGTTGTCCTAACTCCATTCCATGTACAAGACTAACACGTTAGCATTATATAAATAAAATTGAAGTCCAGTCGAACAGCGGATATCATAACTGCTCTATTGTTTTTTGAAGAGTTGAATATCGCATTGTTTGGAGAGAGTTACTTAAAATAACAAAAATCCCGCAATTTGCAATTTATTGTCGCTCGAAAAAAAGAACAATCGTTTTTCAATTTAAAAAACAAAATTCATTAGGTGATCTCCTAACTTTTTTCTTCTTTTTTTTCGATAGGCAGCATGAATCTTAAGTCTTTATTTCAATCGATGACGTAATTAGTTATAAATATTTGACGTCATTAAGCATAATTCTCGCGCCAATAATAAATATGAAAAAGTATTAAAAAGATTGATTCTGCTCTCGGAGAGGAATTAGAACCGTGAGCAAAGCTTTTTGAGAAAACTTAGCATCCAAATGATTTGTCAGATTCGAATCTTGAGCAAAGCATTTAAAACACGCCTCATATCTCAACTACTCTTTGGCTTCGTCAATGCAAATGCAATACACTTACCAATAAAATGTTAACCTCTAAGAAAATGTTTGAAATTGCGTGGTGTTTCCTACAAGTTTTCAGCTTATGATTATTATAATATCATAATTACCAAAATAATTTTTATAAAATATATAAATAATAAAGTTAAATAACGTGTAAAAATTTGTTTTTATAAAACTTTTAATCTAAACAACAAAACAAAGACAGCTGTTTCTATGGTTGTATATTTGAGTATTATTTTCCTTTTAACAGATGAATACACATTTCAATCGATGTTGCAATCACGTATTAACAGACTAATAGGAGAGTATGCCCATTTTCTTAAAATAGCCATTGCAGCGGCACAATAAATGGATTTAGCAACGGCAAGTAAGTACCTTCGCAACATTGCAAGCACGGGAGTGCAGTATTATTCATAAGGCTGACTAGGCTGAAGCCTAGTGGCCCTGCAGGTACTAGGGGCCTGTCAATTTTTGTACTGAGGCACTGTTACCAGATATGTATCCGAAGTACCTCAAAGCCTAGGGACCCGACCATAGGTTAATAATCTTGAATCAAGCATAACTACGTATCCGCTTTAAACTCAACGCTTCGTGCCTAGATATGTTAGCCCCCCTCCCAACCACCCCCAACTAGATCTGTTAGTCCCACCAATGGTGGCTTGCTTTTGCCGTGCCTTGTCTTATAAAAAATCCCATGATTTTCAATGACTTTGCCTATTGCTAGTTTTGCCAGCACAATGACAGTCGCGTTTGTTTGCTTAACGACCCCCCAGCACAAAAATAAACATCGCCTATTGGGGGACAGAGTCATGAGGCACTGCAGAAGTGTGTCCAAAATACCTCCACACTTGCATCCTTTATGCCAAGAGGAGACGTTCATTGCTGGAACATATGAAACTATACAATAGCCATATTATCGCTCACTAATCCAATTCCCTACATTAGCGATGCACATTTTACACTTGGTAAGCCCGTGCCTAGTAGATGTGTATTTAATTAAATATTTTCAGGTTCACCGTTGAGGAAGAGACTAGTTTACCAGGTCAAGCAGGACATGTAGTAAATGAAGGGTTTTAATGAAATGATTCAAGTTATAAACAGTTCAGGACATGTAGTAAATGAAGGATTTTAATGAAATGACTCGGGTTATAAACAGTTCAGGATATGTAATCCACCAAGTGTCTGGAATGGCAAAGTTACATGATCATTGCAATTTGATGAACAAGTATAATGCCAATAAATAAAATGTTTCTTATTGACCTTTTTTTGTTCATATACAACAACATATATAATAAACCTAACTGTCCCTTACAGAAAATGAATTTAATAAGATCCGGGGGTGGGGCGAGGGGGGGGGTTGCAGATGTATGCTTTAGGCTGCAAGGTCTAATATTCTGCCAGATTGCACCATTCTGAACCTAAATATCAATTTTGTTTTCTATTGGGTGACCTCAGACCTTTCCCCTGCTGCAGGGTGTTACTTCTTCCGCACCCTCCCCCGCGCTAACCTCCAGGTGAGATTTCTTCAGGCCGTTGACACCTAAGCTGTTTTCAGTCAAAGGACAACACTTTGACACAATAATGTTTCGAAGACTTGCAACCAAGAAAACAACGCAATGGGTTAGTAGTGCCAGCACGATCGCCCCTAATGCGACAGGCCACGTCTTAGAAGGAGTTGACCAATCAATAACTGAATAAATATATTGTTCGTCTTTGTCATTGGTTCCTCCAACAAAATGGTAGATAACTGTAAATACTAAGTAGATCACGGAATAAATAAGGGGCTGGTAGAAATGAAACAATCTTGTGGGTATTCCAGACACCAAAAGGACAAACATGGAATAGATAGAATTCACTCCATGACTGAAGAAAGGTAGAATCTTGTATCCTTCGAAAGTTGTTCCAGCTGGGGAAAAAAACAAAATATTTTAAATTTTAATTAGTGCAATAAAAGAATCCGAACAATAATTTTAATTCTGTCCAAAACTGGATATCTGTAAAAACATTCTATATACCAACGTGTTCTTTTGGACTATTACTGATTCATTTAATTTTGTAACAAAATAAATTTAAAATGTATAAGATATTAAATTATTCACACATACACTGGGCCAGATTTAGACCTTGTGGGGGCCGGGACACTTCATGTTCGGGGGCCCCTCAACAGAAATTAAAGAGGGGGAATAAAGAGGCAGACAACTCCCACTTTTTTGTCAATACAAACACCCCACCTAATTCCAAAATCCTGGATCCATCTCTGACATTATTGGCCCTGTTCAGGATTAATCGATAAAAGCAGATGTAGTTAAAAAGTAATTTAGATAAAGTTGACCACTTTGTAAAAGGATATCAGATGTCTAAATCGATATTTACATTACCAACAGGGACGGATTTAGTTCTTGTCGGGGGCCTGGGCACTTTAGGTTCGGGGGCTCCTTAACACAGAAATTAAATTACATAACAAAAAAATAAATAAAAATAAAACTAAAATGGATGAATAGAACTAATTTTATAATTATTACATTTATATTATAAAATGAAGTCTTCAGTATTGGGGGCCTATCTGACAGAGGGGACCGGGGCAATTGCACCCTTTGCACCCCTTATAAATCCGGCCCTGATTACCATAACCAGTTGTAGTAATGAAAAGTAAAAATAATATCTTATAACCAGTGATTTTAATAACACTCAAATGGTTACACTTCTTTTCAAACTGTTTGAAGCGGCAAATAATTGAAAGTATGTATCCATTATAAAATCAGGCATATATGAATTGATATACGCTAACAGAAGAGCATTATCAGTCATGACTATTCTTGTTAACAGTGCCTGTTTGTCTGTGCAAATGGACATATATCAGTAGATTGCCGAGGCGAAGTATAAAATTCCTCAGTGCTTCTACTGGATCCTCATCCTCACAATGTCAGGGGTTACTCGTGCCCGTGGGACCCCTGACAAATATAATTCATAAAAACCCGGGCTGCTTACTGCGCCATCTATACGAAAATATTTTTAAAATATTATCCATTTTATAAGCCTGATCGGCAACTGGCATGTTATTGTGAAAATACCCAACACTTAGTGAAGTTGCTTTTTCACAGTGAAACTATAATTGAATATAAAGCGCCTGTTCTTCTTTGGTAACAATTACTTACAAAGAAGGCAACTGTCATTATCTTGCATTTTTTGTATTACTTTTGAAACGGACGTTTCTGTTAACCGCTGTATTTCCGTTCTTTTTTTCTCTCTCTAACATGATTCATTATTTACATCAATAAGGTGAAGGCCCATGCAATGAAAGCTGAATTGTGATTTTCTCATGATGCGAAGCATCCAATCAAAAATGTTTTCCCCGCCCGGGGTTTTATGAACTATATTTGTTAGGGTTCCTACGGACTCGAGTGACCCCTGACGTTGTGAGGATGCTGGATCCTTCGATTACATCTCATCTAAGGTAACTGTTGTAATTCGTGCGAATCTTCTGTCTTAAAACTTTGTTTAGCGAACTTGGCTTTGAATTTGAACGCAACCAAATCCCGTATGTAAGCGACAAGGCAAATGACAGCATGTAGAGCCATGTTTAGTGTTATAACTGCAACGACAACGCCAAAAGTCCGTCCTGGCTGGTTCCAGTCTAATCCGGGATAAATGGCCGGGTTGTGTTCGTAGTTCGTGCCGCCTGCCGCCTGGTAGATAGCAGAAAAAATAGCGTAGTCCAAAGCGAGTTTGCAGGGATGGTGGAAGTGTAGAATTCTTGACGGTATGCGGGTGATGACGAGGTTCAAGAATGCATACAGTGAGTTGATGATGTGGGCGAAGACGTACGTCACGTGATAACCACTCAGTCCTCGAGACGCTGCAAGAATAAACATGAAATTATACTCGTACATTTTCATTGCAGGTCCGTAGGAACCGGGGGAGGGGGGGGTGAGAGATCAGGAGGGGCACGTGTCCATTTTTGTTTTACACATTAATGTTTGCCATTGTAACCAAAATTTTATATAATGTTTTTACTCGATTCGTCAGTGCCACCACCACCCTATGACGGTATCTAATAAGAAGTGACCTTTTAAGACAAGTGTCTACTTAAGATTAAATAGTACTAAATTAGCTAAAGTGAGAGAAAATAAAGATTACCCTTTAAGATAGGTAGCTTACCAAAGGGAAACAACTGGTCATCATTTGGCTATTCACGACTGATGTCCCTTCTTTCATTGACTTGTTTACATTATATTAAAAATATTTCAGTGTTACTAATACTATCATAATTATTATATACATAGTAGTATCAGGGCCGTAGCTCACGGGGTGTGGGGCAATTAAAATCAGTTAAGAACAACAGAAACAGACTTAAAAGAAAATACTGTTTAAGTATGTAACCTCCTTGAAATAGCTGGAAATGGCATTTCTGAGCCTCAAGATTTCAAAATTTTCTTGGGGGACATACCCCAGATCACCATAGTGCCACGCGCCTTCGGTTCTTGTCCGTTTTAAGAATGTATCTGCCCCTCCTCCCACCCAATCACTGAAATAGCTGGAAATGGCACTTCTGAGCCTCAAGCTTTCAAAATTTTCTGGGGGACATGCCCCAGATCACCAAAGTGCCACGCGCCTTCGGTTCTTGTCCGTTTTAAGAATGTATCTGCCCCCCTCCCACCCAACCCCTAACAACAATTCCTATCTACGGTCCTGAGACTATAATATGGAGTTGCAATACTTACAGTCATACAAAATGGACCAGAAGAGTATGGTTATACAGAAAGCATTACAAGTGGACACGTTGTATAAGACCCAACATATCTTCAAGAACCACGACATTGGCTGGCTTCCAGAGCTCCCTGAAATGACGTACATATTCATTAAGATAATACTTAGTATTAAATATATAATCTTTTTTTTTTTCTTCTCTTGATGTTAGTATAAACAAACGCATCCTATACACTTTTACACTATAATTATATTTATGACCTATAACTTCGAAAAAGGTGTCGCCAATGTTAACAAGTTACAAGTGTTTGGAAACCATAATTATACTCTATCCCATAGACGAAAATCCTGCGGGGGAGTGGGAGACTATATAATTACCGACCCCTCCCACGTTTTACATCGAAAAATTGAAATTAAAATGTCTAAATAATAATCTTTACACGTATTTCTCTGAATTGTGTCAATGTAACACTTAACCATGTGGTCTTAGCGCAAATACACATGGGATCAATAATTGCGTCTGTTCTGGGGATGGGGCAACACCCTCGCCCACACACATTTCAAGCAGGGGGACGCTCAGACCCCCTACTTTTTAGAAATGGGGTGTGTTCCGCCCCCTCTTCCAGAAAGCGATTTTCGCCCTTACTCTCTCCTATGTATCAGCTAAAGTTAAACTAGGTTGAGAAAGTATTCATCGCTTTTCCTGATGTTTGTTATTTTTTGTAAAGTAAAATCAAGGTACAAAAATAATTTAATAAATAGAATGTTCAGCAGTGCCGTCTTATCGCATGGCCCCAAAATTATATTTGAAAAATAAAAATTAAGGTTCATATAAGGCGAGGGGGAGGGTTAATGGTCCCCAGTACTTTAATTTGCCTGGGGGCCTCAAATATTCTTAAGACGACCCAGAACAAGAGATTCTGTGAGGATATACACTGAACAGCAAAAGAAACCCAAATATTTGTTCAGATCCAGTTTAATTAAATCAGTTTTAAACATTCATAAAACCATAAAATTTATTATTTACATTTGCACGTGCCTCCAGTAACCAAACCAGCCAACGTCAAAATATGGTTAACTTTCATTCAATCAAACATTGCAAAATAAATTAGCGGGTTTTTTTTTTTTTTTTTTTTTTTTTGCTGTTTATATTTTCTGGAGATAACCGTGGTGTATGACCACGTAAGGTGCGTGGTGTCACCTGTGATGAGATCCTTCCTGTATTTCTGCAAGTGGATGGTGACAGCTAGCTCTGCGAGAGCACTTAACACCAGCGCTAGCAGACTCCAGTTCGTCAAGTAGATGGGCCACTTCACCTTATCTTCGGTCCTCTTCGTGAAGTTACTGTCCAGGGCTATGCATATACAAGTTATAGCAATCGTCAAAATAACTGCAAATATCCTCCATACAAGGAAAAGAGTCGGCCCGACAAACTGCGAAAATAATTAACATATTTCAGTATTCTGTTCCATAGCTTTCTATTAACTGTTTACTAATTTTGAAAAATAGAAGAAGTTCATATCTTCTGTATTCTAGTGTTATACAATTATTGTATCTTCATAATAGAAAACAATTATGTGATCTTGATCAATTTGTAAAACATCCATTATATTTACGTTCTAATCATATTAGATTGTGCATCGTCAAACACACCATCTCTCGTTATAGTTTCTATTATGTATGTGTGTATGTATGTGTATATGCAGGGGCGAACCTGCGTATACACATATTTTGTTCAAAAAATAAACTTGCGATTTCCAAGTTTATTTATGGGTGTAAAATTAGTTATCAAAGTCGCCAGAGTGTATTATATGACGTACATGTTTCAAATATTTTAGGGGTGGGTGGGGGAGAGGATGTCCCCAGAACCCCCCTCCTCCCCAACGCTCGCACCGTCGGTGCTTGACTGTAAATTTGGAATCCACATACAAAATGGCTGGGTACGCCCCTCGTGTGTGTTTGTGTGTCTGTATCTGTGTGTATGGATGCATGTATGTATGTATGTATGTATGTAGTCCGCCTGTGAACCGGTCGGTCGTCGGATCGATCCTTCTCAGTGGATAAAAATTTGCAGTTTGGGTTATTTTCATTTCTAATCAGTGGTCCACGATTGGTTCATCAAAGGCCGTGGTATGTCCGGCCCTGTGTGGGATGGTGCATAAAAAAAAAAAAAAACCTTGCTGCTTATCGGAAAGAGTAGCCTGTGTGACGGCAGCGGGTTTCCTCTAAATCAATGTCAGAATGACCATATGATTGACGTCCAATAGCCGATGATAATATAAGATAAAAATCATTGTGCTCTAGAGGCGTCGTTAAATAAAACAAACTTTACTTTTTGTATGTACGTGTGTGTGTGTATGTGTGTGTGTGTGTGTGTGTGAGTGCGTGCGCGCGTGCGTGCGTGCGCTCCCGTTTCTGAACATCAAAATTTGCCGGTGAATATTTCAACGATGAATGAGGCCCCTGGTTAGTCCAAACGTGCTCATTTATTATTTATTTTTTTATAATTATATATTTTTTTAAATTATATATTTATTATTATTATTTGACAGAAGTGACATTATTATTATTATTATTATTATTAGTCGATTGAAAGACCTTACATTATTATTATTATTATTTGAATGAAGTGGCAATATTATATTATTATTTAAAAAAAGAGACATTATTATTATTATTTGAATGAAGTGACATTATTACTATTACCATTGCCATTATTATTAGTTATTATTATTATTATTATTAGTAGTAGTAGTAGTAGTAGTAGTAGTAGTAGTAGTAGTAGTAGTAGAAGTAGTTGAATGAAGCAACAATATAATATTATTTAAAAAAAAAGGTATTATTATTATTTGAATAAAGTGACAGTATTACTATTACCATTATTATTATTATTTGAAAGTAGTGACATTATTATTATTATTATTTAAAAGACGTGACAGTATGCCTACATGGGACTGAGCGAACAATCCTGGATACTCGAATTCTAGCTTTAAGTTGATCAGCCGGAACTCGGTTGCCAAACAGCTTCCGCACGTGTTTTCGTCGTGTTCTTTTTCGATGAGTGGAGTCGCAACGTCAGGTGAGTCGTTGTCATCAGGAGCCATGGTGTCTGCGTTAACATCGTTTAAAACAATAAACCAAGACTAATCATCAGATTTAAACAAATAATATTACAGTTAGTGTTACCCTGCCCTGGATTAATCATTAAGCAAAATAAGCACGTGCTTAGGACCACAGGTGTTTTTTTAAAGTGCAGGATCTACAATGGACCATATCATGGTGCAAATATGTTAACCTATAGACATATACATTTGTATATACATGTGTGTGTGTGTATGTGTGTGTGTGTGTGTGTATGTGTGTCTGTGTGTGTATGTGTGTGTGTGTGTATGTGTGTGTGTGTATATGTGTGTGTGTGTATGTGTGTGTGTGTGTATGTGTGTGTGTATGTATATGTGTGTGTGTGTCTGTGTGTGTGTATGTGTGTGTGTGTATATGTGTGTGTGTGTATGTCTGTGTGTATGTGTGTGTGTATATATGTATGTGTGTATGTGTGTGTATATGTGTGTGTGTATGTGTGTGTTTGTGTTTGTGTGTGTATATATATATATATATATCCTGGAGTAATCAGTTTCCGGTTTATTAAGGGGTAAAAGCTTCTGCGCACGCTCAATTGTAATCGCACAATCAATGTAACAGAATAATATTTTACCTTGGTTATGTTATTATTAAAATCAACCAACACATTTTTACAATCTTACAGTTTATATATTTAAAAAAAACGAAATTCCTGCCTGGTCGGATGTTGACATTTTGTAAATTCCTCTCGGGAGCCTGTCTAGTGTTAGAAAGTGTCACAGTCTAGTTATCGTACCGTAAAACATTTGGGCCATCAATCCATGATAAAAAAAACACAAAAAAAAACCCAGAATCAGTTAAATTTGAAAACGTAAATAAAGTAACATATGAAAATATTTACAAATTGTTATTAACAATAACACTTTATTTTGATATTTTTCAAAATAGTGTGAGCGAAAA
>JAULBS010023278.1:0-10619 GCA_032355785.1 Symmetromphalus regularis
GTAGAACCAATGGACAAACCAACCTACACAAAAAATAGGACATTTTTTTTATTTCGAAAAATATCAACATTAATGAGATAAGTTATATATTTTGTTTTTTATTCGTCAAAAACCATGTTCCGAGTAACGCAAACAGACTATAGTGTTTCATCTTGATAAGAGTTGTACCTTTAAGGAATGTCATTTATGCAGTTTTATCTTTGAAGAGCAGTATCACAAGCTCTGAAACTGAAGTTTTAACAACTTGATAAGAGTCATACCTTTAATGAATGTATTGTATACTGTGTTATGCTGTTTCAGAATGACGGGTGTGGGAGGTCGTCCCGAGGTTGTTGTAGAAGGCAGTGATCACAAGGATGCTGGGTGGAAGGAATACGAGTTTCTCTACAAGCCAGGCAGCTTGGACAGACAGCTACCTTTTCTAAGTAGGTTGAGTTTTACATTGCATAGATACTTAGGTCAAATTCAAAAATACCCATGATTCGGGTCACCCGACCGACCGTATTTTCCAGAGCCCATAAAATGCAACTAGACAATTTTATAAAGGTGAGGAAAACAAATTGTACGTAACCGACTCCGATCATACTCCGTCAGAATTGACGTCCATTGGAAGTGCTGCCATTTGTATTGCCAGTAAACGATGAGAGATTTTAGTGTACAGTCTCAATTTTGCATCAGCTTCTGACATCAAGTGGACTTTTCCCTAAATGTTCCCAGTCATAGTGTCACACATTTGTCCCAGGAACAATTCATCAATTAACCTTCAGATTTTTTTTTATGCCTGCCTGCCTCCCTACCTACCTTAATTTTCATCATCCATGTGACCCAAACCAAGTATATTGTTTTGTTTGGTCTTATAAACAGGGTGATAACCTGATAAAAACTTTTTAAACACTCTGGGAATTTAAAAATCCTTAAAATTAAGGGAAGGTAGGCAGTTACCTCCCTCTTATTGTCTGCTGGACATTTGCCACCTAGGATGATTACCACCTAGACTATTACTATCTAGACAGTTGACAAGCATTTAATGAACATTTATCGTAAATGAATAATAATTAAATACAATATTAATGTAAAATATCACTGTTCAGAGTCTGGTGTTGTGGGCCACAGAGTGCATATATCCCATTGTTTCTGTGTTGGGATAGTCGGTTGACAGTCACTGTATTGATGTCTTTGAGTGGCAGTGTTGTAACCGGACATCATCTGGGTGATAGCTTAGTCATTCAGGGCTTTCTTCCTCAGAAAAGCTGTAAACCTCAAGATACGTGGATAGCAAGCAGCAAAGTTGGTGACAAGTTTAGTTGTCTTCACAATAATCAGACAGAGCATAGCTCCAACTTGTTAACTTTATTTATATAATTTATATTAACTAATACCAACTTTGTCATATTTTGTACATTATTAGCTGTATACTTTTTCTGCCATCTTGTCATTTTATCTATGTATATAATATTTTATTGTACCTTCTATGCCATTGAATTACGACCAAAGTGAAATAAAGTTCGGTTCAAATAACAAACAGAAATGTTAGAGACAGTGTTATTGTCCTCAATGTAATCAGGCAGGGCATAGTTCCAACAGAACTTATGATTCAAATGTAAAATCTCGACTCGAATTCATATCATAAATGATATTAAAAGTGAAGATTTTAAAGTTTAAACCTAATTCAAGGTTTGATAAGGATGAGGCCAGAAGTACTTGGATTTCATAATTACGGTTACTTTTATCTATCAACAGTTCCCCACCAGCCCCGCTTAGACTGGCAGATGTGGTTCGCAGCTCTGGGCAGCTACCAGAACAACCCGTGGTTTCTCAACATGGTGTACCGTCTGCTGAACAACGAGAAGGATGTTCTAGATTTGCTACAGAAAAACCCGTTTCCAGACAAACCTCCCAAGTATATTCGTGCTACGCTCTATCATTACCACTATACGAGCAGTGACCCTAAGAATAACAGGTAATTATCCAGGGTTCCACCTAGTATCTGGGTTTTATTTTGGGAGTCAAGCATTCAAAAATGGGAGTCAAGCATATTATTTCAATCACATAATTAATTGAATAATTGTCTTGTTTGTATTACATGCATATATTATATCATTATAATACATATAAATGTACATCTATTGCTTTTTCTTCTCATAAATAATAGGTTTTTTGTGTATATAAAAAAAAATTAAAGTCTACTGACGGAAATATTTTGCGTCAACCATGATTTACACATATTTTATTTAGGAGTATTTTAGCGAAATATTGTGTCAAATATGCAGGCTTCCTACGTCATGTGAAACTCTGATTATCCTCATGTAGGTGCCTTTTATAAAAGACCTGACTAGTTTTGTGATTCTGATACCGTGATGGGAGCGGGATGTAGTGTGTCCACCTGTGAACTGGTCAGTCATTGGATCGATCCTTTTCAGAGGACCTATTTGCAGTTTGTCTATTTTCTGTTCCAACCAGTAGTCCACAACTGGTTCTTCAAAGCCTGTAGTATGTGCTGTCCTGTCTGTGGGATGGTGCATATAAAAGACCCCTTGCTGCTTATTGGAAAGAGTAGCCTATCTGGCAGTAGTGGGTTTCCTCTAAATAAATATGTCAGAATGATCATATGGTTGATGATAGCCGATGATAAGATGAAAATCAGTATGCTCTAGAAGCGTTATTAAATAAAAAACCAAACTGATACCATGAAGTAGCATATATATCAGACTATCTAAATTTAATATTCTCTTCGGTGTAATATATGTACCGCCCAAAATAACCCTCAAAATACTGGAAATCGTTTAAAAATTATTTAATAAAAATTAGCTACCTTATTTAAAAAATGTTGGATTCTCCACTAATTAGTATTTCCTGTTGTAGATACTCCAAGAAAAACTGGTGGATACGAAATAGGAGAGCAGATTATCTTCCTATCTTGAGCAAAGATGAACCTAGTCTAAAGCAGTATGTTCAACAGGCGAAACTCGATCAGGTACAGATAGTGTTTATTTTTAATACAGTGTACATGTTTAGTACAGAATTTGCTAATTTCAACTTATATGTGAGGGGAAATAGTGGAGAGGAAAACTTTGAGATCAGATAATTTGAGCCAAAATGGCAGAAAAAGAAACCTAAGCTTCACAAAAATCACATGACTTAAAAATGAATTGAAAATATTCTTTGTTGGTATGTATTTTTCAAATATTTAAACTATAAAGTTTAATATTACAGGTAATACGGCTTGATGTAATTCGATAGTAATTAGTGTTGTGCGAGATGAATTTACCATCACATTAAAACATACCATTTGCATTGAGAACTATGAATATTGCATTCCACTCTAAAATGTTAGCAAACATTGTTCCAAAATGAGATGGAACACAGCCTGTAGTTTGTTGGTTTTCTATATCATCCTGTAAGATGATGGAATATTTATCACTTACCAGAAGCTGGATTCTGTTATTCAAGGGAGAAAACTCTGAAATAAATAGTAAACATTATGGCATTGTCTGATAAATTAACATGGAAGAGTTACGCCCATTGATGAATAACCCCAACCCACCCCCAAAAAAACTAACGAGAACAACAACAAGAAACAAAAGGTAAAAGGTGCATTGTCATGTAGATTTTGGAGGTACACTAGAACAAGATAGAAGACTTATTTTGTGAGCGGGACGTAGCTCAAATGTGGGACGTAGCTCAAATGTTAGCGTATCTGCCTGTGAATTGGTCGGTCGTCGGATCCATCCTACTCAGTGGACCTCAGTTTGGGCTATTTTTGGTTCCAGCCAGTGATCCACAACTGGTTTATCAAAGGCCATGGTATGTGCAGTCCTGTCTATGGGACAGTGCATATAAACGAACCCTTGCTGCTTATCGGAAAGAGTAGCCTATGTGGCCATTGCGGGTTTCCTCTAAAGACATATGTCAGAATGTCCATATGTATGATGTCCAATAGCCAATGATAAGATAAAAATAAAGTGCTCTAGAGGCGTCGTTAAATAAAACAAACTTTACTTTTAAGACTTATTTTGGGGTGGGGGTGAATGTGAAAATGTTCTTCTTAAGTTTACTGTGTGTGTGTGTGTTATGGTACCACTATCACTACACAGTAAAAGTAGACTGGTATATTGCCATTTAGCACTATAATAATGCTTTAAACAATATGAAAATATTTGTTTTTGTCCTGAGATATATTTGTTTTTATCTTGAGAGAATCTAAACTGTATAAGTATTTAATTGTTTCAGAAACCCGTGACAATATCCGGTTCTGTGTTGGCTTCAGCAGTGAGGTGGGTCAGAAGTCAGATCGGACAGCCCGAGGGCTTCAAGTTCATCATATCCCTTTTTGCATCAGGGCTCGTTGTTAATGTGTTGAATTTCTATATCTTTTAATAAACATTTTGCCAACTGGAGATTGCAATCTAGGTGCTGAATTTTCTCGGTTTTGTTTGGACTGAAAATAGATTAGATTTAATTTGAAATGTTGTACTGTCTGTGTTCACATTGATTGTGTTTTTAAATATGTGACCATGCGTGAGAAAACCAGACGTGTCGCAAAACATGCTTTCATGGGATGGCTTAAAAAAGTCAATGTTTTTGGTTTTAAGATTACACGCTATTTGGGATTTTGCAGGTTTTCTTCTACACAAATCCAACATATTAAGCACTAATTCACTCTCTAAAAGTTTATTTGCAATTTTTCTACAAGCGATTCCAACCCGGAATAGTGAAAACTGCTTATGTTTAGGGCTGATTTCTGAAGAATCATGTTTTCAGTGATAGTGTTACTTAAACCTCTATAAAAAATTAACAGATACAAATATTTGAAATCTGTTTATTGAATTTTGTTTTGCTATTTCTATTCATTTAGATTCATTTAAAACCTTAAATTGTCAGAAGTGACCAATATACCTAGTTTTCTCATACATAGTCACATATCTGCTTGTTTTTCTAGTTTTATCTTTACCACTTGTATGGTATTGGTTAAATGAAAACATTCACTTAGTTTAAATATTTTATTGAAATACATTTGAAATACAGTTGGCTTAATTAACAAGATATTTGCTTTGAAATAATATAAGTGGTTGTGAGACCACTGGAGTTTGAGGTACACTGACATTTTTGTTGTGCTTTTGTTTTTAATTTAATAGTTGAGAGTTAAAATGTTATTACATTTTTTACATAACTTGTCTTAAACATTATTGTAAAGAACATATTTCCTCTATTTCTATGTATACCAAATATGTCAATTAAAAAAAAATCCCACTACAAAGAGACCCAACAACAAACAGAAAAAAGAACTTGTGATATTTAAATAAAGAAAAGAGTTGTTCATCATCTGACAGATTTCCTATGCTAGATTGCTGTAAAATTATACATTTGCTAATCAATTCATATATTTTTTGGATTTAATAAATAACACATTTTTAAGATAATTATTTTAGAATCTGACAAGTTATAATGGTTAGATACAGTTTGTAGTGTGGTTTTAAGTAGGACTACTGCACACGAGGAACACAATAACAGTGATCTCATCAGTGTGTAAAATAACATTAAAATATACATATTGGGCACCGCCTACCAAAACAAATCCCCTTCTTCGATTTCTGATCTGTTCAGATGTAAGTTTTGACCCATCACATGGGTTGTATTTTAAAAATTTACCACTTGCAGTAGTTTATATGAGGTTTGTATATATTTACAAACAATACATCTATATGCTTACTTCTCTATAGCAGTACAAGTATATCCTCGGCATTCATTAATTTGACTGTATTGTTAAACTTCAGCTTAATGCATCGCACACATGGTAGTTCTGACACCTCATTAAGAGAAGACAAAATACTGCTGCTTTTTCGCAAGCTACTTTTGTATAGTTAAGCAAAGTAAAGTAAAGTTTGTTTTATTTAACCTTGCCTCTAGAGCACATTGATTTTAATCTTATCATCGGTTATTGGATGTCAATCTGATGGTCATTCTGACATATTTATTTAGAGAAAATATGCTGCTGCCACATAAGCTACTCTTTCTGATAAGGGATCTTTTATATGCAGTCCGACAAGACAGAACTGCACATACCACAGCCTTTGATAAACCAGTTGTGGACCACAGGTTGAAATGGAAAATAGCCCAAACGGTGTACAGTTAAGCATCATGTTTCATTCTTACACTGTGTGGTAGTACTCATGTACCTGGTTAGGGCAGTTTTACATCTTGACAGATGATGCAAATTCATTTACTGAGCAAATCTGTTCCCTGTCTATCAGTTAACTAAACACATTCAGAAATATTCTTGTGTTTCCACATAGAGTGGAAAACATTAAAAACATGGCAGGCATTGGCATGGTCACTTGTCTTCAGATTATGTTAGTGAATAATGTGACACAAACAGGTTTGTTGTTTTTTAGGTTGATTTATTAATCATCTGCTATCTGAGGTAAAATATTTGGTAATTTTGACATGTAGTCAAGTGTAAGCCAACCTCTAATGTGTTTTGAGCCAATGTCTTCAGCTTGAGATTTGGATGTCTTGACACAAACAGCTTACAGTAACCATCAAACTATTTCACGCCGGTATTAAAACATTTAATGTATTCTCGACATGGTATTTCTCTGTCAGCTAACTTTGATTTTACTGTGTCCATGTTAATGAAAACTATCTATTATATATCCATATATCTATTATTTGATTCCAAACTACATTGTGGATGAGCACATATAGATTCCCTATGTTTTTCTACTGTTTAAATATTTCACTTTTAATGTAAATTAATGGTGTAAACAGTAAATTAAATTGTGATTGTAAAAATCATACTTCTCTATGCAAATACAGATAAGCATTAAATATAAGTATTTGGCAATATTTTTAATTACTCTCCAATAAAAGCTTGTTCCTGTAATTGTTATATGGGAATTGCTTGAGGTAGGTATAATTTTTAATGATTGGCATAAAAATACAGAATAATTAGGAGAGAAAATGACAGGTATGTGGGTGCATGAATCCTCACAAAGCAGTCGGATTAATCCCTTGTTAGTGATTTTAGTTTGGGATATGCCATCATCAAATTTTAATATGGGATATGTCTCCCGAGATATCTGTGGATTAATTCTCACAAAGCAGTCAGATGAATCCCTGGTTAATGATTTTAGTTTGGGATATGCCAACATCATATTTTAATATGGGATATATCTCCTGAGACATCTGTGGATTAATTCTCACAAAGCAGTCAGATGAATCCCTGGTTAATGATTTTAGTTTGGGATACACCAACATCAAATTTTAATATGGGATATATCTCCTGAGATATCTGTGGATTCATTGATCATTACACAGTTGCCACTCTTTTCAAATACCATAATTCCTGGAATAGGCCAAATGATCTTCCATCATGTTTCAGTTCGTATAAGAAAGTATGACTCTGAGTGAAATGTTCTAATTGTCTATGCTTGTAATAATTGTTTAGGATTAACATTCCTTTTTTCTTCTTTTTATAGCATTTCTTCTGATCAATTCAGAAATCATTTTTCTGATGTTTGGTTCTTACTTCTTAAAATTAAATTTCCAAGAATTTTATTACTTTGCACTTTGTTTTGTGAAATCCTGATTGTATATTGAATGTTTGAAATACTCACTGTGCTGTCTGTGTTTTGTGCATTGGTGGTTTGTGAATTATCTAGTTATGTTTGTGCATGATTTGTATATACTTCTGTAAATCATGTTTTGAAACATTGATTCCATGGCGCTTTTGTTGCAGTGTATGATGTTTAGTTTTCCAAGTCAAAATAATATGGTGCCAAATACAATAAACATGATCTAAAAAAAAAAGACAATTTTATTTCATAACTTTTCTTATAATGTTATTATATACTTCCTAAGCTAACACAAAGGATAAATGAAAATTGCTGAAAATGACCCCAAAATTACTTTAAAATCATTATATTCATAACAGATGTATTTAAAACAATATAACTGTTTTCCTGATAAAAATGTTACTACTGCGAAAGACATGATATACATTTTGTTTAACTTTATAGAACTGTTTATCCGTTTACTGTACTACCTCCAGTAGAAAGGTTAGTGGATAACTTTAGACCATAAAAAGAGATTACAATTTCCTTCAGTGTTAAACTTTATTGTTCTACACAGTCAGTTTCACAGACCAGTAGCGATAAGGGTGTTAGTGGTAAATTTACAACCATATTTGGTAAAATATTTTAAAACATGAAACTTTTTTGTTTTTAAATAGATATATTGTAGTGTACTGCGGTTCACATTTTTCAATTTTTAAATGTGGTTAGATGTATTCTTCCTGTGTTGAATGAAATAACACATTTTAAAGGTGCCTTGTTTATATTGCAAAAACTACGAAAAGAGGTGCTGGAGAAGGGATAACATTTTCAAAGTGCTTTTACTACTGGTAATGTTTTAAACCATTGAAACCAGTTACAGGCTTTAGGGCAACTCAGGTTACTTAATTTCCCATTTCATTGACCCTCAATGAACAAAATGGTGATGATGATGATGGTGATGATGATGATGATACACAATAAATGCATTCTTGGACAAGAGTATTAAGAATTAAAACAAAATACAATTAGCCAGACTGGTTGAAAATAAAAAAAAAACTTTAAAAACAATACACAGTACCCGGTTGGTTATTTTGTAGTGGGCAGAAAATTGAAAATGGTGAACTTGGGTTGCCTTTATTTGATGTTTGATTGTATTTCTCCTTTAACAGTCTTTGAATAAAATGTAATAGTGCTTATTCAATAAAGACATCGAGGGCAGACTGCAAAAACAACAACCTCCAGTTATGTCAAATATGATACTTTTGAGAAAAGATAATTATAAAGTTAAAAATATCATGTAAAATCAGAATGCTTTTATAATTCACAGATTTTTTTTTTTATATAGGCTGCCCTCAGTATGCAAAATGGCATGTGCAATATCTTTGATTCTGTGCTCATTCTAAGTGGTTGTAATTACTAAAATGCACATTTTTTGCAGACAGCCCTCGATGTTATATGTTCATATATTTCAGTCTCAGGGTTTGTTTAACCCCTATTTGTAATATCTTGTTTCTCTGTGATCACGTGTGTTATCTGTATTTGCAGTTGAATTGGTTGTACATTAAACTACAAGTACTTCTAGAAGTGATATGATATGATATCAATGCATGTTGTTTTACCCTGTTGTTTACAGATTGTGTTTACTGAATGTTGTTGTTCTTAATACATATCAGTTGCATGTATTTATTGCTGCATAATAATATTGGACATCTCCACGCCATGATTCTCATTGTACAATTTGATTTACTGTTTTACAGTCACACATATCATATATTTATTACTGCATAATAATAATAATAATAATAATAATAATAATAATAATAATAATATGCTCCTCCATGCCATTCAGAACAGTTTAGTTGAAGTGTTCTCACAAAAAGTTCAAGTGATCTCAGTCAGTATGAGTAAAACAGTTTTTAGTACATAAGACCCTGACCCCCAATAACTGATGTTTATTTTTTGTGCTGGGAGGGTAGGGGCAGGGGTTGTTAAAAGCATAAGACCATAGATGAAGAACTTCCAGAAAACTGTTTGTACGAAAGTGAAACAGTACATAAATTTGTTAGTTATATGGTTTTCTCTGTTTTAATTGTGGACCAAGGAAGTTTTGTGAAAACACTTGTCAATCATGACTCACCAGTAACTGACGACAATAAAAGTATGATATGATGACAGTAAAAGTACGATATGTTGAAAACTAATTTAGCTAAAGGATGACAGAAATGTTTTTCATAAATGTTTTAAACAATATGGTTACTCCTTTCCTCACCTCTTGACAGTTTGTTTGAGTCAATCATCATCAATGTGTGTTTATTTTGTTAATGTAGACTGTTTGCATTGTAGATATTTTATCTATCGAAGAAACTGTTGTTTTTCTTTTTGTTTGTTTGTTTGTTTGTTTGTTTTTTACTTTTAACCAATATCCGAAAACTTAAACAATATGATAAATTTACTTTGTGAAAAACTTTACACTTTTTTAATCCAAAATAAGGTTAGATTATTCATCGAAATGGTTTTTATATTTCTTTATTTTGGTAATTATGTGCATTTACTATTAATTTTATGAATTACAACCAGAAACTGTTTGTTTTATGAGTTTTAACCGGAAACTGATTATCTACACACAGTTTTACTGATACAATAGGAATTTTTATTTCATGAAGTTTGTAATATGGCTCTCCTTCGCATTTGTTTTTGATTTCTTGCTTCTAATAGCAGGTTAGTTACATATATGTTGTTTTAGTGATGTGGCTTCAGAGATAGAAATTAACACTCGCCTTAAATCCTTACTGATGTTAGTCCCCTGGAGTAGTAGATTTATTGTTTCAATCGTGTATTATGAATTTGTATTATTTTGAGATAGTAGCTATCAGATTTCTCAACGTGTTTATATCGGTAATTTTCATTTTGGATCAATCCAATCTTAAAATTAAAAAATAGGGGGACTAGTGATTTTTCATGGGGACAAGTAACTTTTTAAGGCCACTAAAAAGTAAAGTTTGTTTTATTTAATGACGCCTCTAGAGCACATTGATTTTTATCTGATCATCGGCTATTGGACGTCAT
>JAULBS010023289.1:0-24800 GCA_032355785.1 Symmetromphalus regularis
ACACACACACACACACACACACACACACACACACACACACACACACACACACACACACACACATACACACACACACTCACTCACTCACTCACACACACACACACACATACACACACACCCACACACACACACACTCACACACACACACACTCACACACACACACACACACACACACACTGACACACACACACACACACATTCACAAAGAATGTGTATTTAATGACTGTATAAATTATTAGATAACCTATTCAGCCAGCGTTGTGTTAATCACATGATATCCTCCCCATGACCCACCGCCCCCCAACTCTACATTACCATCCAGGCCCGTGGGAGCGACTTTGTAAGTGGAAGGGGGGGTGGGCACTGACGGATTGGGTACAAAATCTATATCAGACAAACATTAATGTGTAAAAACATTAGCATATTGTATCTGGAATCGCACCTCTCCCCCTCCCCCTTCTCCTCCTTCATATCTCCCCCTTCCCTGTCACCTCATCCTCCACCACCGACGGATTGGTGATTGAACGTCAAGACTATTATTAATCTTATTTAAGCAAACAAAGTTTAGCAGTGGCGGATCTACGGGGGGGGGTGTCTCAAGGGGCCTGGGCCTCCCTATAATATCCGATTAATTTTTTTTAAATTATAATTTCTTTAATTATTTTAATTTTTGTTTTGATTCCTGGCACCTCAGAGTAACTTATTACAAGAAAAATGTTAATTGCCCGAAAGTAGAGGGGGGCGTGTGCCGGATGTGCCCCCCCCCCATGGAACCGCACCTGGTTCTGGATCCGCCAGTGTTTATGACCCTTGAAACTGTAACTGATACTGTACCTTTAATTCAAGTACATTATATATTGATTGGTCCACGTACATACCATGTATTTGAATAATCATTAAATATGTAGGCGTTTTGTTATGGTTGAAAATTCTTTGTGAGCTTTTGTTTCAAAGTGAATTTTATAGATATACATGTCAGTAACCTTTCAAAAATACTCCAATACATAACAGTTACAAGGTCAAATATGTTTTGTGGGTGGAAGAAGTAGAATTAATAAAAAGAAAGACACCTTGTGGATCCAGAAAATCCATTTAAAAAATATTAATAATAATTTTTATTTTAGGATTATTAAAAAGAAAGATACCCAGTTGCGGATCCAGAAAATCCATTTGAGGGGGGATGGGGTTGGATGGGTCTATAAAATACTCGGATTCTTTAACGTTAAAAAATAAAATAATAATAATAATGTTTAAAAATGTTATTTGAATCATGAAATTTAAGGGGGGAGGGGGGGGACACTGGAACTCCCTAGATCCGCAACTCATACCTATGAGGCATACTGAACAATAAAAATTAATGTGGATATTTCATTAATGGCACAGGTCTCTATGATAATATAGCTCAAAGGGTAACGAGTCTGCCTGTGAACCGCTCGGTTGTCGGATCGATCCTTCTCAGTGGACCCTTTGCAGTTTGGGTTATTTTCCGTTCCAACCAGTGGTCCACAACTGGTTCATCAAAAGCCGTGGTATGTGTTGTCTTGTCTGTGGGACGGTGCATATAAAAGACCCCATGCTGCTTATCGGAAAGAGTAGCCTATGTGGTGGCAGCGGGTTTCCTCTAAATACATATGTCAGAATGACAATATGATTGACGTCCAATAACCGATGATAAGATATAAATCAATGTGTTCCAGAGGCGTCGTTAAATAAAAAATAACATTTATCACAATCAGTGACAGAGTTGTTTTATATCTAGTACTAACACTTTACAAGTGCTGGTGTTAACAGCATTATACCAATCAAGCATTAATTATTCTTAATTAATTTGGTGCCTAAATGTCTGCATTCCAGATGGCCAACATGTGTCAGCTCTTTTCTTCTAAATATCCATGTCAGCATCACAGTACATGTTTATTTAGCCAGTTTAAAACTGTTTTCAGAAGGAATGTTTGTGTAGATTAATTGATTAAGATTGCAGTGTTTTGGTACAGAAGTAATCCGATAGCTGGAACAGACCAGTTCCAGTTTATTTAAGGGTTTTATATGTGAATACATAGGAAAAAAATATGGTACAAAAGAAATGGCTGGTTTTAACAGGAATCTGGTTTTCTTCAAATCCAATTTTGGCAGGTTTCACTTTAAAATATGTCTGTGTATGCATGCATGCGTGTGTTTGTGTGTGTGTGTGTGTGTGTGTGTGTGTGTGTAGTGTGGTGTGTGTGTGCATGTGTGTGCATGCATGCATGAGTGTGTGCGTGCGTGTGTGTGTGTGTGTGTGTTTTAAAAATACACTTAATTTTTTTGCAATATGTTTTTTAAAAGAAACATCACAAATGATGTCAGTACTTGAACAACGATTGCGGTTACAAAAGTGTTGACAGTATGAAGTGTGGATTTCAATCTAGATACAAAGATTAAGTCTGCTGACAGAAGACATTTATTTTAATTGGTTTCTTGTCAATTTGTCTTTGTATATATCACACAAGCCACAACCAAGACATTGGAGGACGTATAATCATTTTTAAAGTTTCTTTGACATCAACACATGACAAACATGTACCAATACAGATACATGAAGGACAGACTAATTTAATTGCTTTCACCCAATGTTTCATAAATTGTTTGATCATCCCAAGCATACATCAATATGAACCCAAGGGCAGAATTATGGAGCTCTGTCCCACATCAAAGCGTATGATAAATGCAGTTATTTTTCTTTCATCTCATAAAATGTTAGAATCATGACATTTTTATTGAATCCCCTAAAAACTGTTTTTTCTTCAGTATTTATATGAAAATAAAAATGGTAAACAACTACAAGATGTAAAATAAGCAGTTCTGTATCCTAAAGAGAATGATGCTAAAATTATAGTTTGAAATTCAGGTTTTTCAATATTCACTATTAAAAAATTTTGTTTGCATATTAGAAGGTTTCGAGTTGCAAACATTTCAAAAAAAAATTAAATCTTATTTTGTACCCTGTAACATAATTATAATAAAACCTTTGTTTTATGTAATTTTAACATTCAGTTTCGTATCACAAATCAGTCTTTTATTGTAAGAAAATGATCACCTCTGCTGTCTATCAATTCAAGAGTGAATTATTGCTATTATGAACCAAAATTTTATCAAATTACAATTGATCACCTAAATACATTTTTAAAGAGGCATATACAAGTTCAGTAATCCCCATAAAGATGTTTTGCAAGTCTGTGAATTATGATTTTAATCAGATACAATGATTTAAAAAAAACATCTGTTAAACATGGTACTCGATCATTTGTTTCATTTCCTAAAGTGTGTAGGCTGAAGTTAATTTGCAGATGCCAAAGTTAGGTGTAAATTTGTAGAACCTTTCCAGAGAGATACTGACATAAGCAACTCTAGAAACTTTTTCACTTGCACCTGATTTGTCACTTTCTAATGGTTTCTTAAATGAATTTGGAGCTGGTTATGTCTCTTGGCCAGTTGTGCACACATCAACATCCTACAGTGAGGATAGTAAAAGTAAAGTTTGTTTTATTTAACGACGCCTCTAGAGCACATTGATATTTATCTTAACATCGGCTATTGGACGTCAATCATACGGTCATTCTGACATATGTATAACGGAAACCCACTGCTGCCACATAGTCTACTCTTTCCGATAACCAGCAAGGGGTCTTTTATATGCACCGTCCTGCAGACAGGACAACACATACCACGGCCTTTGATGAACCAGTTGTGGACCACTGGTTGGAACGGAAAATAGCTCAAATGGCAAAGGCTCCACTGAGAAGGATTGATCTGACCACCGACCGGTTCACAGGTAGACACGCTACCGTTTGAGCTACATCCTGTTCTTCAGTGAGGATAGAGTAAATGATGACAAGGCACCAGTCCTGGTGGAGCAGTGGTTAAGCTGTTAGATGTAAGTCTTGTAGGTACTGAGATCAAATCTCAATCTAGGCATGGGATTTTTAATAACTGGCTCGAACCCAGAATGAGTTCTCCGAAAGACTCAATGGGTAGCTATAAACCACTTATACCAACCAGTGATCCACAACTGGTTTATCAAAAGCCATGTATGTGCTCTCCTGTCTGTGGGAAAGCATATATAAAAGATCCCTTGGTACTAATTGGAAAGAGTAGCCTATGTGGCAGTAGTGCATTTCCTCTAAAAGACAATGAGTCACAAAATATCATGTCAGACACCTAACAGCCACTGAATAAACAATGTGCTGGGGTGTCATTATACAAACAATTCTTTCTGATGACAAGGCAACTGATCATTTTCATACCTGGCCAATATAAAATTCTTCTAGATCAATATGTGTATTTGAGGGCATTATCTACATGGTTATGATGTACTGCAAGATAGGAAACAAGTGGTTAACAACACCCTAGTAGCATTTGTTTAATCAGTGGTTGTTAGGTGTTAAAACATAAGTTTTTTGTAACACATCATGTCTACAGAAGAAACACAGGACACGCACATATATTCTGCTATTTTTTAATTAACTGAAAACTGTCTTTTATATGCACTTTCCAAAACATAGCAAACAAGCTATGGAACAATTGCTGTGTGGTAAACAGTCCTTAATGGGTCCAAGGTTGATCAATCCAACATAACCCAGCGCATCTCTGCTGAGCATAACAATCCCAAGTGATTTCATGAATGATAAACTGTAATAGTATTACTACTAATATCAATTATAAGTCAATTTTGGACATATTATGCTTTAGAGATATTTGGATTAGATGCTGGTTTTATGTCATCCAACAGCTGATGATAAAAATCAATGTGCTATAGAGGCATCATTAAATAAAACAAACTTTTAACTTTAGATGCTGGTTAAGACATAATGCCTCTATGTGCAGAGGTGTCATTAACTGGGGACGTTTCTAGACCAGTTTACCACCAGCTATTCAATAAATGTTCACTGGATATTGAATTTCAAACAATAAATACTTCCCAACCTGTTTTTTATAATTTAATTTGTGCCTGCAAATGAAATATTGCATTTAATTAAAAAAAAACAATCAAGAATGCGCCCACACGTAGAAATGTAATACCAGTTAAAACAGTAAAATTGTCTTTGAAATGACTCGTAACTCCCACAGAAAATGGCATAAATGCAAGTTATAATTTTATTCACCAATAAGCTTCCTTTCCAAGATTACAGCTTCCTAAAATATAATTTCCACCTGCTGTTTCTGTTATTAATGACACGTCACTCAGTACATTATATGCGTAAAATATAATTTAAAATTTTTTTAATGGCACAGTCGTCTCCCAACCACTCAGCATGAATGTCAGTAACAAAGTGCATCTTACTCGCATTGTTTGATCTTCACAGCTATACAATCTTTTACTGGTAATTACTTATGTCTAGTCATATCCTTTCTTCTCTGGTGGTCCTGGAATGTTTCCTGCAAGTGTGGCGTACTGATATCAGACAATGACAGGAACATGCATGAGCTGTGTAATTGTATCTGTCCAAAACCAGCATCTGTCTAATCCAGAAAGCTATCCAAAATTACAAAACAAAATATGCAGGGATAGAAATTAATGCTCGTCCCTTTGCCCGAGGCAAGTAAATCATTACTGATGCTAGTCCCCCGGGCAAGAAGTTTTTTTTTTTCCAGTCTTGTATTACGAATTTGTATTATTTTGAGATAGTAGTTCTCAGCCTGATAATTTGCTTATCATACCCACTAAACACATTTATTTGACCAAAATGCACTCGTTGTATGTGCTACCAGACATGTTTTCACTTTCAGCTGGTTCTTTATAGTTTTGATAAGGGCTGACAGTTAGTGGTTATTCACAATTATCAACTTTTGTTTGGTATTCGTACAGAGAGTACAAATGTTTAGATCCCCGTCTTCCACCTCAACTAGTACACATAATATCGACATTATAATAGTGATTTATTAAGGCTACTAGTCCCCCAGGTGAGTGAAAATAATTTCTTAATTTCTAACCTTGATATGTGATTCAGATCAACTATCTATCCAAACCAACATCTGTCTAATCCAAACCAACTTCTGTCTAATCCAAACCAACATCTCTCTAATCCAAAACCATCCAAAATTAACAAGCAACATCGGCATTATTAAGTTATCTAAGTAAGGATCTGTCTAATCCAAAAACCTGTCTAAACCAGCATCTCTGATCTACTCTCTTTAAATCCAGAAATATGTTAGTGGTCAGAGCTACTGTCTATGTATATATCTAGTATAGATGGTCCATTGGGAATTTTGCTATTTAGACAATTTAGAGGTCCTTCCTTCACTGACATACTAAAGGATGTATTATTCACTATCCTATCTTTGGACAAGTGTCTTTAAGAGCAATATTTTTTATATAAAAGTGTACACAATTTAATGTACAGGGAAATATATTTCTTGTATTTCACATCCTTATATTTATATTTAGTCAAATTAAAATGGTCACAAAAGCTTTTTTTTTCTTCTCTTTTTTCATTTAATGACACCACTAAAGAATACAGATTTATTAATCATTAGCTATTGGATATCAAACATTTAAAAATCCTGACACGTATTGAAGTGTGAGCCAGCCTTTGGCAGGTTTTGAAAGGTCACAAAAGACTGCAGTACATATAACCGGTTTTCTTGAATTGTCAATGTACATGTATATAATTTAAATTAAAGGGAAGTATATTTCTTACAGTACAGAATTTATGTCAATGTATTCATATATTCAACCATATTACATTAATTATTAAAGCCTGAAGCACACTAAAACCAAATTTTTCACTGAGGAATCTGACACAGATCAGGACAGAATTTGCTAGTCTGTTAGCTTGCATCATACTGGTAGACACAGGGTGTCCAAAAATTATCTGTACAACTTCATCCTTGAATGAAGCTTTATGATGACACATGTAGGATTATTAAACAAGATTTTTGAGAATCTGTAGTTTCCAAAGTTTCTTTTATTAAAGTAACAATGTTAAAAACATTCTCTGTAAAATGGCACAACATGGGACTTTTTACACTTTGTGACCGACTATTAATAACAGACAGAAGTTGTACAGGTAATTCTCGGACACTCTGTATTTTACACTAACATATTTGCCTCTAGTAGTCAGTTTATAATATAACACCTCAATGAAGATGATGAGGTCAGATGAGTTTGAAATGACGAGACGTGACTGCCGCCACCATTTTATTAGATACAAGTGATTAAGTCCCGACAGTTTATCTTGTCTCCAGTGCATTAGCTGACATGTCCTGACATGACAGGATATCTTGAGATCCAAGGCTGTCAGATATTCTGGCTAGGACAGACTGTTTCCGGTGAAGACAAAAAAAACCTCCACAGTATTTTTTAAAAACACCTGATGAATTGATAAACCAATTTATCATGAATTTATTCAGTTTATTGCTCTGTAAATCATAGAACTGTTGTGTCTAGAAAATAACACTATATGATAGGTTTGCACTGAAATATATATATTTTTATTGATGTGTCTCGCATTTTTAAAACAAGTACGTGTAAAAAATTAAGAGGTCTTAGTTAATTATTGTGTCTAGTAGCTGTCACATTAAAAAAAAAAAAATTGCATTAACTTCTTACATTAAAGGGACAGGGGAGTGGAATGTACCTCAAATGGTAGTATGTGTATGTCTGCCTGTAAACCAGTCAGTCGTCAGATCGATCCTTCTCTGTGAGTCGATTTGCAGTTTGGACTATTTGCCATTCCAATCAGTGGTCCACAACTGGTTCATCAAAAGCTCTGGTATTTGCTATCATATCTGTTGTGGTTATGACTGGTGGGACAGAAAATGCTCACATTTCGCAATTTTGTAAATGAAAAATAATCCTATGTAACTTTTTGAAAAAAAGAAAAAGGGAAGTAACTCTGTTTTTGTTCAGGACCATTCTGAATGCAAGGCTGGTATCATCGTATTATTCAGTGATTCATGAGTATAGTTTGTCTTAATTTTGCCTATATGTCCCATAGGCTGTATTGTGTAGATATAAACATTTATCAAAATAAGATAAATGTCATTTAGATTTCACTAAAACTGAATTTATATTTTAAAATTTCTGATAATCATTAAATAATAATTTATATTAGTTTATTATTACATTACCAACCATTATTTCTGTATAAACGTTTACAAATTTGTAAAAATTTATGCCTTTAAATGAAACAGTGTTGTTTATAAAAAAAAGTATGTTTATGTCCCACCCTTAGATGATAATTCATATGTAATTATACTTAATCAGTTTTGGGGCATCAAAAGATGATTTTAAAAGTATATGTGCTATTAAATTATAGTATTTAACATTCCACACATACCAGACTCATACAGCAAGCTAAGCAAAAAAACTGGCATGACTTAAAAACAATAGCCTAAGGCCAAAATCATACAACTGTGGAACAGTGACCTACATACACAGGGTGATGCCTTTAGAGTGGCTCTACATTACTTTGGTAAGAAATCTTTCCCACCTTGCGAAAAGAAACTGTTTTTATTTTATTTTTGTTTTAGCCAAATATTGTTTGTGTCCAAAGCCAGGCCATCTAAAGATAATCTACTTTGATCCTGCATATTGTACAAGAAACAAATGTTTTTCTTCTAGTTTAATTGTTATTTTGTCTACTTTTGACATGTAAAAAGTAAAGTTTGTTTTATTTAACGACATCTCTAGACCACATTGATTTTAATCTTATCACTCGGTATTGGACATCAATCATATGGACATTCTGACATTTATTTAGAGGAACCCACTCCTGCTACATGGGCTATGCTTTTCAATATGCAGCAATGGGTCTTTCATATGCCCTGTCCCACAAACAGGACAGCACAATCCATGGCCTTTGAAGGACCACTGGTTGGAAAAACTGTATTAACAATTTCCATGGGAACTTTGTCACCCATATTGAAATTTAGAAAACAATTGGGCAGATAGCAGTTTTTTAAAGTCTGTTTGCTACTATAAAGTAAATCTAGTTGAAATAGATTTCTGAATCATCTTACATAGACACAAAGTAATTTAATTAAATGAATTAAAATTTGTTCAACAATTTGTACAAAATAAGAAGGTTTTGTGAATTGCCATGCATTAGATGCCAGTGTAAAATGTAATTTAAAAAATTTGTTATTATAAAATGAGTCTAGTTAAAATAAGTCAGATTTTTGAAATACGATACACAAATGTCAGTTAATTTAGACATGTTGTAACAATAAACCAGGGATTTATCCAGGATTTTTCACCAGGGTCCTATGGCTGAAGGGATTGGGAAACTTAGTGTGATTTTAGTCATAATTGGGAAGTTTTTTTCACACCACTGAATTTATGTAACACTAATATTATATTTATTAACCAATTTGGGAATTTATAGTCCAGAAATTGGGAATTTTCACTGCCATTTGCCTTTGGGAAGGGGTCGATGTTCAATCCCATATAAAGCATGAACAAATCCCTGTAAACTATAAAATAATTCTGGCTCTGAGAAAGACGCCAAGGTAAATAGGTTGCTCTGACGCAATGTATATAAATTATGTGAATAACAATCGTAACAAAACAGTGTGTACCAGGAAGTCCTGTTAGTGAATAATGTGATCATGTATCTATATACACACTCTATCAGTTGGTATATGTTTACTTACATACACTCAGCGCTATTATACTGCAACAGTTAAGTTTGCATATAAGTTCTGAATACAATGTTATTGTGGCATGGGACTGTTCAACAATTATATAACAATAAAGTGGGTGGAGATGTAGGGAGGGGCAGTTATGAAATGTTATATTTGAATTAAAAATATATATATATATATATGTTTAAAAGATTATATGGAAGTGGGTAGGTCGGTGGCTAAAGTCACTTAATTTTGGCACTATACAATTGCTAGACAGCTCCTATACAGTCAAACTTGCTAAAAACTAATGACACTATCATTGGAGCTTTGTTTTGAAAAAGGTAGATTAGAACATTTTTTTCAAAGAAAATGGTGATTTCCTAGAAGAAAATTCCCCCTAGGTAGGAAAAAAGGAGATATGTTTAGAAAACACAAAAATATTCTGCCAAAAATAGATGTTTTAGCTTTCTGTCTATATGCACTCAATCAAAAAAGAAAGTATGCATGTATCCAATAGTCATTTATTTTATAAACCAGACGACATACATAGCATAAATTCTGGAATTAGATAACCACACCATTTAGAAGGAGGTATGTGTGTGTTCAGTAATATCACAAGTTGTGCACATGTTTGCTGCCAATGGACCATTACTGTGACAACACCAAGAAAGAAAGAAAATTCAACATGCATACTTGATTTTTTGGTTGAGTATAAAAGAATAATCTATAGAAGCCACATTAGAAACATTTTACTTCTTATTAAAAATGCGTTTATTTCATCTATTTATAATAGCCGTGGACATAACCACTCCTAGTAGACACCTAGGGTGGTTACTTTTATCTTGTTGAATACCCTGACTTTAATGGGTAACAAATATGTTTGTTAAAAGTCTGTACATGCCATTTGACTCTTTATGATTGAATCTTAAATGTTGAGTAACACACCATGGTGTCTATATGCATGCAAATCTTGCCCTACATAACACAATTACATTGTACACATTAGTGGTATAGAATGTCAGATATATTATATAAGAAACTCTGGTATTTCATATAATATGCAATTCAATCAAAACAGACATCCACATAAAACTGACTGTTAACTATGCAGTGACAAAATTGCAGTTCAGTAGGCTGCATCATTCCTGTTCCAGATTTCTTATTCAATACCATTCTCAAGGAAATCATTAAAAAAATTTAGTTACTATTAATTACATCTAACCGCGGCTTCAGAACCAAAAGGGTGTAGGATGGGGTAGCAGTTAATGGAAAAAGGGTCAAAAACTGATTTTAACCTTGACACAAGTTTTATGTGGAATATTTTGATTTCAAGATAAATGTGGGATAGCTTCAGAAACCTACATACATCCTTTGTGCTCACTTAGAGGCAGTCAGTGATACCACTGCACTCAGTGATACCACTACACTCAATGATACCACTGCACTCAGAGATACCACTACACTCAGCAATACTACTGCACTCAGCGATATAACTGCACTCAGCGATACCACTGCACTCAGCGATACCACTGCACTCAGCGATAACACTGCACTCAGCGATACCACTGCACTCAGCGATACCACTGCACTCAGCAATACCACTGCACTCAGCGATACCACTAAGTGCCAGACTTGCCCACTTTTGGTTCTGAATTTTATTAAAAATAAAAAAAATAATAAAAATTAAAAAAATGGAACACAGATCAGTGATTAGGTACAGGTTTAAAAAAAATGTATTTAATTTACAAATGTCAATTTAAGAGATTTATCAATGATACATAAGTATAATTGTTTTTATTAGTATATTACTTTTTATAATAAGTTTTTGAAGCTTATTTTTATATTTTTCAAATTTCAAACAATTTCCAATTTCATATCCATCACTGCTAAATTTTCATAATAGTAAAACAACCCAATTTTAAAATGTTTTTGAAGTTACTTTTTATATTTTACAAATAACGTACACTGACGTACTGATACTAAATTTTATAGGCTATAGGCATGAAGTCAATTATAGGAGATCAAATGGAGAATAATTGTGAGATTACTTTTAATGTGACTAAAATCCTTCTTGACGAATAAACTTGCAGTGCTAGAAAAACACCATCCTGTTCAAATGCTTTAGGTTAGAAACAAAGCCGATACATCAATCGATCGACGTTGTTTATGACCAAGATTAAGAAATTCCAACTGTGTAATTCATTCAGTAATGGAAAATCTACTCATGTTCTTGTGGAGAAAGGGTAAGCAAATAAAGCAGGTCACACTGATCTAATTTCATCAGGGAAGAGGTAGGGGTGGTAATGACTGGATACAATGGCAAAGAAATAATATAATATTTAAAACTAACAGTCTTTGTCCTAAAACCATCCACTTTTATGAAAACAACACCAAAAAATTAAAAAATAATAATGATAAAACTCGACGCTTTGTCTATAAACTACAGACTTTTTCAAGAGTGAACTAAAACATAAAACTGACAGGTTTAAAAGGTATAGTGTAATTACTATGCTTGGGTGCCACTCAAGTAATAAGTCTTATGGAGAAAGGAAAGGAATGGGGTAAACCCAGGAGAGCGATATGAAAACAATTTCTTCAACGTGATATTATATGGTGTTTAACATATTTTAATAAAACACACAGTTACAACTACACACATAATGTTTTGTTTTTTAAATTGATGTTTCTAGAATCAGTTTTCATAACTTTTAATGCACTGCCACTATAGCTATTTTGAATTTATAAATTATTTCTTACAAAAGAAGAAACCTGCTTATACCACAAAAGCGACTTTTTTTATTAGCTACATGTTATCTTTTATATGCACTTTCCCAAAGACAGAAAAGCACATACTACAACCTTTAACATACCATTGCTATATAAATGTATATTTAACACAGAGATGGCCACACAGTCTGATCCAACCAAAGATTTTCCAGAACCTGCTAGCTGCTATCACCAATCAGCCCATCCAATTTATATGTATTATACAATCTGCGGGTTTGCCAATTTACTATCATTCAAAGTCTCAATGTGATTAACATCAGTAACTCTTCCTTGACTTCCTTATTCAAAGCTGGCAGCACCAGCACAGCCAGACCGGCCATTGCCATAACATTAATTTTGCCATTATATGTTGCTTTTATCAATAACCTTTGAAATATCTCAAAACAAAAAAAATTTAATTGCAAATTTTATTATTTAGATATTTGGAAATTGATTTCAAGTGATCTAAATGTCTA
Organism: Symmetromphalus regularis; assembly: GCA_032355785.1. NCBI lineage: Eukaryota > Metazoa > Mollusca > Gastropoda > Neomphalida > Neomphalidae > Symmetromphalus > Symmetromphalus regularis. The sequence continues at coordinate 12,850 of JAULBS010023289.1, forward strand.
AATTATATCTGGCCGTAACCAACACACACTATAAAGAACAGCACAATTTGGCTGGACTAATGAATTCTTGCTTTTGCTGGCCCTATCATCTGATAGGAGCAACACATACAAAACAAAGCAGAGATTTCTTCTCAATCTCAGAGTATGCTGAAGATGATCATTAAAATTGCTAGATGAGTATTGGAAAATTGATTGATTTTGGCAGATATCGGTAAAATAATAATGTCATAGAGAGTGTGGGCTTAATAATTTTTCACAACAGTGACCACAGAACAGTCAAAAGGAAATGAATCTTCTCGTAATGATTATTATCACATGATGGTTCACCTAAAATTGCAGGCCGTCGATCACTGCATAGGAAAGCAAAAGAAAATTATGTTAATAATTATAAAATGTGGCAAAAAGATTTTTTTTAAAAGGAAAAGTTAGCTGAAGACCTATTCTAATTTTGGAATTCATAATTTATGTAAAAGATTTGGCTATCTCATCGGCAAATGTTTTTAGCAAAAATTTAATTGGTGTATATTTAATTTTAAGTACTTGAGCAATTAAACAGTACCAAACGCAGCACGTCAGTTTTTTTTAACACATTAAGATTAATCCGTCAACATATACATGTATGTACCTGGGTGCAAATCTCGTCATGACAATTAGCATCTACAGTACTTGCTTACACTATGATAGTATTACCAGTCACCCTCTGGGACAGGTACCAAAAAGGTGTGTCAAGGGCAATCAAACTTGATGTTTTACCAATTATAGATGTGAACATCTTTGTCTGCCCAAGTTACTGACAAGTAGAAGAAGTCCCTTTTTCACATTTCTCAAATTAAGCCAACACAGTGCTACAGTGAAGGCGCTTGCCAGACATTAAAGCAATTATGTAGCATGTTAAGGGAGCACCTCCTATGACGCCTTATAGAAAGCTTTGGAGAAAGCTCTGGCTGAAATCATTGCCTTTAAAATCAGCCCTCTTGTTAGGATCTGCTTTAAATTCTGCTTTACAGATGTAAAATGTTTCACGACACCCTATTTCACAAACAAATTGGCTATTGGCTGTCATTCAACAGTGTATTTTATGAAGGTTGAGGCCAGAGGTTTTAGAGAAAAAAGCTCTACAATTATAACAAAATGAAAGAGAAAAAAACATTTCTTCACAATGTGTGTTCGTTTATTTAATTGATTTGTGATTAACTTGTGTTGTTCCATGCCTGTTTGTGATCAGCCAAGAATCTGTTAAGTGAGGCTTAGTAATACTTGTGCTTTTGTTGTCAAACATACTACTACAGTTTCCCTCTGCAAGTAACACCCTACTTAATTCAATCTATAGAATTTAGTAGGAAAATAATAGAAAATCTTGAAGAACATAACAATACTAACATACAAAAACATTTAAAAATTATTTTATCTTAAATCATCATTTCTGTATGAATTATTACACAAACTCTTCCCTTCCGTTCCTTTCCATTCCTCTCCTCCTCTCTTTTATTTTTTATAAATTATTTTCAGTGTCCAAAATTAGTAAAAAAATATTTTTTAATAATTAAATACAACAAATGTTTTGCCAATCCTACACAATTTGTTTCAGTCTGTTTCTGAAAAAAATCTCACTATAGTGCTCAGCATCAATCAATGATGAACTCTTGAGACAAAAGCTCTTAATTTAGCTCTAATGTTCACATTTAGTCTCCACCTGAGGTAAGGGATATGAAGGCATTCTAACCTACCGTAGCGAAACTATTTTAACTATACTGAACAGCAAAAGAAATGCAAATGTTTGTTCAGATCCAGTTTAATCAAATTAGACAAAAACAATCATTCATGATAAAACACATGCTTTAAGTTACGTCTCCATGTGCGCATATGTGTATATACAAACATGTGCATATCTAAAAATTTGCTTCTATGTATTTAAATTGTGTTGTCTCCATGTGTACGTATCTGTATGTGTGAATGTCTGCATTAAAAAAAAATTACGCACCTAATTGGTACATGTAGCAAATTTTTCTATAAGCTAATGCAGTACGGACACATAAAATAATGTAATCAGTTAATTTCCTGCTAAATTTGAAGCTAACATTGTGTGTGTCAATTTGTAATTTCAATCTTTTTAACATGAAAACTATTAAAGTTGCAGAAAAGTCTTGAACAGCTGTTGGAGATGGTGAGAGATAATATTTGTATATACGATCCTAGAGATCCAGACCATAAAGATTCAATCAAAGTGGTTAATATTTGGGCGAGTATCACCACAAAATTGAAGCCTTCTAACCCAGAGGTCATTGGCTATAACCTTTCTCCTACTCATAATTATTTACACTTCCTCAATATACACAGTGTGACGTCACATATTCTTCTAAGCACACATGCAGACACTCATTATGCATATACATACGTTCGCACATACGCGTATGCCCACATGGAGACATAGCTTTACACCTCTCTTCACATGCCAGCAGTGAGCAAAACAGCCAACGTCTAAATATGCTTAACTGTTATTCAATCAAACTTTGCTAATTAAATTTGCCGTTTTTGTTGAAGCAACTGTTACCAGTTATAGAATATTGTAACCTTTCTAATGGTAAAATGCTTTTCATCATTTCTAATTTGAGTCAATATATTCAATGAAACGTAAAAAGAATTAAACAATTTAAATAATTATATTATAACTGATTACAGTTTTAAAAAACATGTTTCCATATGATCAACAAAAAGTGCATATACAAAATTAATGAACTAATATCATTATGAAAAAGAAATAAAAAGGAAGGTAATTAAATGGAAAAATTTTCCTATACAATGTACTTGTATCTATTTATTGAAAACATTTTAATGACTGTGAAAACATAAAAGCAACACATGTTGGGAAGTTTTTTTGTTGATTGCTTTTTCTTTTCCTTTTTTTAATATAAGAAATATATTTTTAGGTTTTAAAATAAATATAAAATTAAATAGAGGTTATTAAATGAGTTGTCATATTTTGTACAGGCAAGCTTATTGGTCATAACGGCCAGAGAGACCCAATGAAATACAAATGTATAATAATGCTCACTGAGAAATTATGAAAAATAATTCCCTGTTATGAGTGCCTACTGGGGTAATAATATACTATAATCTACTATACAATAAAAATAACAAAACAAAAAAACATTCATGAAACTCTTAATTTTGTAATTTTAACCAAAAATAGACCGGTAATTTCTATAGGTTAATAGAATTAAAATGTTACTTAGTATAACAATAAATAATTAAAAATTTGTGTGCAAATTTGGCCGCAACATCAGGGCCTGTGATAAAGACATAATAAGCTTTAAAATGAGCTATGATATGGCCGTATGTCTTTTGGTGGCATTAAACTACCTTTTTAAGTCACGTTTTGCTGTTTGACCGGTTTATCATAAGTGCCATAATCTATACAATCAATTTGATTTTACAGTTGCCTTTAATACGTTATTTTATGTCGGATATGAAGCCGGTCATTACTGAAAATAAGTACATACAACTACATGACTATTGATTACAAGGAAGTAATGAAGCCACACTATCTACCCTTTAATAAAAGCATGGTTCACTACACAAGACGAGTTGTATAGATGTTGATAACATACACAGCAACACAGTGTCAACAGCATTCAGCCTAAAGAAAAATCATTCATATGTCTACTTCTATTAAATTATTTAATATGTAGCATTCATATTTATGTTAATATATATTTTACTTCTTGGTTCCATGTTTTACTTCCGTTTTACTTCTTGACTCTATACCATGATTCTGAGTTTGGAAAATTTAGTGTCATTTCATAGATACCAAATACATAATGATAATGTCAATTCAAAAACATTAAATGGTAGAGGGTCATGTTCAGAATGCATGGCAATATTTGCCTTTGTTAGAAGTGAAACTGAGAGGGGATCGTGGCAAAGGGACAGGGTGGCACTGCAAATTCCTCAATGCCTTGGCGAAATTTGACCGCAGAGAATGGGCAAACAGCTATGTATAAAAAATAATATTTGTCATATTATCAAAAATATAAGTTTAAAATAACAAATAAATAAAGTTACATCATTCATGGATATTCTGTAGTTGTTTTGTCCGACATTGATTTTGTAGTCTAATTATCGTCTTTTACTTATTATTATTATATAAATAAAATGAAATACTATCTCCAATCATTTGCTAGTTATCGTCTGCTGGCTTTGTATTTGAATTTGTAGAAATATTTTTTTTGAATGGAAATGATACTGAAAATTAAGTCAAACCATCACAGATGGATACTCAGGGACAAATTTTGTCTCAAAAATATATATTAATAAAATAACTTTACAAAAGATTTTCAACAGTTGAAGTTCTCAGAATATTATCCAAATAGACTTTCTTGAAAATTCAGTTAAGATAGTTCTTAGCAGGAATGCATTTCCTAACCCTAACCTTTATAGGGCAGACCCACAGTTTTTCAAAGTGGGGGGGGCAATTTTTCTAAGTGGGGATAATTTTTCTAAGTAGGGGGGCTAATTATATGTATAAAATGTGTTATTCGAAACCACTAATCTTTACTCGAAATAAAAAGTGACAAAACAAAAAGTGGGGGTACTGAGCCCCCATGCTATCAGGCTCCTAAGGGGTTGTAGGGACAATTCTGAAGTGACGCTATACTCAAGCTGTACTGTATTTGACTAATACCAGTAAAAGAGGATGGTTTATTTTGTCAAAATCAGATTAATAAAAAATAAATAAAACGTTTGTCATCCGGTGTTGGCATCTTTTGAATGGTATTGTGTGAATCAAGGTGCTGTCAATAACCCAATCTGTGATAAGCTTACGAAGAAGCTTTCACAGTCTGCCAAACAGAGTCAGGTCTGTTAATTATAATGGTATTCAAAGGTCAACTCAAAAAAACCAACGACTTGAAATTTGTTGTTTGGGCAGATCTAAAGAAATGTCAACAAAAAAGACAATGTGAAACTACATTGTATGTATTCGGAGATCCTGAATGATCCAAAATCTCATCCAGAAGAATTGATTACATGATGCAGGAATCCTGCGTATTTGATGCAATATTTCGCTAAAATACTCCTAAATAAAATATGTACGCATCATAGCTGATGCAAATATTTCTGACATCAATTAATTTTTAATATTTTTTTAAATGCACAAAAGCATATTATTCATAAGTAAAACAAACAATGGATATGCATGTATTAGTATTATAAAGATAGAATAGTGGATAATGGATATGTACGTAATATAAACAAGACTTTATTCAGTTAATTATGTGTTTGAAAAAAATATGCTTGACTCCCATTTTTGAATGCTTGACTCCCAAAATAAAACAATATGAGTCAAGATGAATCCCATTTTCCTGATGCTATGTGGAACCCTGATAACCAATGGCTGAAAGGCAAATAACTACTGGTACAGACAAAGTGAAGCCAAGGGACTCAAGCAAAACAGGAGGTTTTATCAACAACTGACGCAAAAAATTGTTAAGTACCATAATATATTTTAATACACGTACATGTAGGGTTTCTTTTCTTTTTTCTAGCAGAACTTTGTTACTTTCCTCTAAAATCTTAGTTTGTTGGTCAAAATACATTGTCTTGTTTGTTTTAAAAACATTTTTTGTTTACCATTTTCAAAGTAAATGCCAGGAGAGGGTATATACCCATTCATGTATTGTTGTTTTTCACAATATAATTTATAAATACCAGTATTTTTACAGTGGATATTACATGTAGCTTTCAAATTTTGAATGTATATATTCTTTGATTATGAAACGTCGCAAGGCTCAAAATAGACTGGAGGCAGGAAGCAAATGCTGCTCAAAATTCACAGTATGCTTTTTGATAATCAGTTTGACAAGCTGTTTTTGCCTTCCGTTTTAATTCTGAGTATTCCAGAAATATCCAGAATTCTTCATTTTCAGGATTAATAATATAAATATGTTTTATCTGTGTTAGTTTTAAGTGAGAGCTGAAAAAGTTTACACTTCAAGCCTCCACAAATTCAAAATCCGAATAACCGGAAAATAGGTTATGCCCCAAAAAATTGCATAACCTATTTTCATTTGCATAACCGGTTTTCTTTTAAAAATGGGAAAAAAACTACTTTATTTAGCCAATTTTACATGAATGGTAAATCGGTTATGTGAAATATATTTGCATAACCGATGTACGAACAATCATTTCGTTCGTGCAAATGCAATTTGTGCTGGCCTGCAATAACTACAATAAGGACTTTAATTTTGACACTGATTTCTAGAACTACTTCTAAGGTTATAGCATTTGTAGAGCCACTGATTTTCCATTTCAGATTTTCTCCCTTTTCAGTTTCAGATTTCCCCCTTAAAATTCCATTTCAGAATTTAAGAAATTCTATTTTTTCCATTTCAGTAACTTTTATTAGTTCATTTTGTGTTCCATTGAAATATTTTCCATTAAACACACACACGCACACACACAAAAAAAAAGAAAACTATTTTTAAAAAACAAACAAAAAAACAACAACAATGTGAATTGAAACTTGTTTAATACTTAATTACATCGAGTTCAGTAGTTCTCGGGTTTTTTGCGAAAATATCCGATAATTAGAATCGATCACATAAAACTGACTTTAATTGTATCATATATTTCATTTAACAAACATGAAAACCAATTTTCATCATTTCAAACCACACACCCCGAAAAACTTGCTGTTCTTTCCGTTAAATCGATGGAAGCATATGAAGTAACAGTGATCGTCTGTGCACAAAACTAATTTGGCATGACACATACAGATATCAGTGTAGTCAAGTATCAAACATTTTTTCTTTTCAAACTGACCCTGGAAAATCTGTTTAATTAATAAACTGTGCTATTTTAAGACGAGTAATAATGTTTTTTGAGAAAATTGGGAATTCCCATTTCAGATAGGTTTTTCTGCGATTCCGTCCGTGTTTCCATTATCGCAGAAAATCAGTGCCTCCATAATTTGCCTCCAGATTAAAATTTTAAAATAAAGCTTGCTTCTCATTCAATAAAATAAATTTCTACCATTGCGTCGATAGTAAAAAAAAAAAGAAGTGAATTACTTAATTTGACATTCATGATGTTATGGTTTGTTGATCTACAGACCAAGTAATGAATAACAAAAGCCTCATGCATTTTTTCAAATAGCAACTGAATAACTCTTTTATTAATTCAAAACTGTTAACAAAACACACACTTGGGTCATTAGATGTTTCTATTAAAGGCATAGTCCTATGAAATTAAAGGGGCTTTGTGGTATAAATATTGATTACGAATGAAACATACATGTATTTGTTATACTATATCTCGTTTTCATATGATGCAAAACATTTTAACTGAACCATGATATAGGGAATTTCATGAGGAGTCGATCGATTTTTTTTCACATTTAAACATTTGAATTCTTCAAATTTCAAGATTACAAGAAATGTTTTGCAGCTACAAAAATATTCAGGTGTTTCAAAAGAACTGCTAATAGGGGGAATACCTATCACATGACGTTATTTTCTCGATTTATTTGTCTGTGACCATAAAATAAGCGAGATTTGGTGGTTATGTAAGTAGCTGAATGAAGTATTTCTATGGACAAATCAAATGCTTATATTTAAAATTAATTCTTTGTTTGGAAATTAATTAGGTCAAGGGTCCGTGGGACTATGCGTTTAAAATGTGATATTTTAGGAAATTATACTCCTAATGTCCACAGCAGGCTATGAGTATGAATACTGCATACTAATGTAATTTAATTGTATGGGATATTAATATTCATTGAAAACAGTGGTTCTGTTAATGATCTAATAAATCCATTAGCCCTGTCTGCTGTCGAATTAATTCTCTGTTAAAAAAAATTGAAAAATGTTCAGGGGTGCTAATGTGAGAACAAAAAACAGCCATTAGTTACAGTTGAGAATATCCATAATTTAAACAAATTGCCATCATTAAGTAAAGCGATTGTGTTGAGACATGAACATGGGTTTGAATTAAACATTAAATATTGATCATTATTATCCTTAAAGTGTAACTCATTATTACAGTATATCTAATCCATTAGCCATTGGTACTGGCTTTAATTTTATAATGGATATATAAATACATTTATGTGTACTAAGTTAAATGGAAAATTCTAAGTTTTATTACTACATACAGTCTCAACCATACACATGTATAAGCGTAAAATATGTTTTTAGGTTATTAACTGTTTTTTGTTCAATGGCATCTCAAGAATTGAGGGGTGGGGGGGGTGCGGCTTTTATTTTAACCCACTAGTAACTGTTCAGACTGGCCACAAGAAAACAAATGATACTAGCCAATCCATTAAATGGTACTACAAAATTATTGAAAGTATGGGTAATCGTGAATTATACCTAATAAACAAATATAACTGAAATAATCCACTAGTCAAATAACCTTTTCTTTAATTGAAAAAAAAACTAATAAAAAATAACATTAAATACATAAAATTCCCAAACTGATACAAGTTCAAGCCATATAACAAAATAGGACTTTTATCCGTAAGTCCAAAATTTAAACTTCACATAGGGCTAGACATTTTTTTCTAATATGGAATACTTCCTGACATTCACTGATTTAGGAATAGAAAGTAAGAAATATTTCCTTAATTAACAGTGTTGCTAGAAGTACCAGAGAAAAGTTAGTAGTACCCACATTACTTGCTGGGATTCTGAACAACAAACACACATGATAGTATTAATCATAAATGTATGCATCACACAACATTTCAAAAATATCTACTGACCAGGGGGATCACAATTAGCATCATTTATTTTTTACTTGACACCAGCCATTTATTGGCTGAGGTAGGTGTTAAGTTTCTAAGTTTGATATTTATTAAGGAAGCTAAAACTTATAAATTAAAAAAAAATACATCAATATTGATATATAACAGAACTTCATAACCAGAGTTTCATAAAAAGAATTTAGTCATTAAAATTTCAGGTTTTGTGGGGTGATTTCTTTTTTTATTTGTTTGATATACATGTATCATATGTAACATCTAGCTCATAATTTAGCAAAAAATAGTTTATTTCCGTCAAGTAAAAATACTGGCTTATTTCAAGTGAAATCATTTTACATGCTGTGGTCAAAAGTCATTTTATGAACTTGTATCATTTTATGGCCTTTGCTTAGAACTCAAATTTTAATCAACAGGCAAATGCTATAACCAAAGAAGCGGTTCTAGAAATTCCCTATTACAATTATAGTTTAACCTTTTTCAGCTCTGACATAAGACTAACACTGATAAAACATTTATTTTATTAATCTTGAAAATGAAGAATTCTGGATATTTCTGGAATACTCTCAAAATTAAAATGGAAGGCAAAAACAGCTTGTCAAACTGATTATCAGGAAGCAAACTGTGAATTTTGAGCAGCATTTGCTTCCTGCCTCCAGTAAATTTTAAGCCTTGTACTTCCTGAAACCTAATTCATGTAACATTCCCATTTATAAAGGGAATCAAGGGAATCTACATTCCCATAAAATCTATCTAAAAAACTGATTTAGAAAAACATTTACAAAATATAATGTCCAAATTTAAAAAAAAATTATTCAATCAAATTATGAATTAATTTCTGAATTAATCTGTCACATAAATGTAGCATTATGAAAAAAAAAAGGTAATAATAATAACAAATAAAATTGTTGGATTCTTATGGATTTCAGTGACAGAAAGCGACAGGAATTAAACTGATTCTGCCAACCACTGAACCAGTGTACATTTTTCACATTATGAGATTTTATCTTATTTTCAATCCCGTTTTCAGTATCAAATTTCTTAACATTTATATATTTCAAAACCCACTCTGTCCACAATTCCTATATGATTTGTATCAATAATCAAGATGTGTATGAATCTAATTTTTATGTTTATTACACCAACAAACGAAACCACCAACCTGTCCCTTGTTGAGTAGACCAACAGATCGTGCCACTCTGCTAGCTTGGGTATGTCCACCCTCCACATGAACTGCAAAATGGTGCATAAACACATCACAGTACACAACTTGTGTCACCTGTAGCAAAGTAAATAGTATGGAAAACACATGGTTAAAGTTTATATTCCCACTCAACTTGCGCAACATGGATAAACGTTGATGATAATCACACTAATTAGGACGCATCAAACAAGTGTCACAAAACAAGCTAAAACAGCCAAAGTACTCTATTGAGAGTTCAGAAAAAACCCCAGCCAAACTTTATCAACAAAGTGTTGAGCAAAACACAAAATTCCAGTTGTCAGTTTTTTTGGCAGTCTGTTGTCTTTAAAACTCAATACGCCAGGGTAGGCCTAAGAGTTAGTTATTTTGTTACTAAGAGAGAAAAACGTCGGAATAGTTGTTTGTTTACAAGCTGGAATGTATTGTCATCGTTTCCAAGTTATACTAAAGAACCAGGAACTGTTTCCAGTGAAAGAAATAACACCACGTCCAACTACGATCCCAAAACCCCACTAACACTTGACAGTTTCTAAACCGGAAGTTTTCGTCATTTTATCAGAAGAGAAAGATAACTCGGTCATAGATCTTTAACCCTTTCTCTAATAAGATATAATCCGTGTAGTCACTGTTGCTAACGAAAACAATAAAAGGGGTGTGAACACCATCTTTGTTTTTGTTTATTTCGTTTTTTTCTTTGACAAATTTATTATTGTTTCCTTTATTTGTGCTATATCCACTACTGTGCATATCCTGAAGTAACAACCTGCGCTATATTCCGCAATGTGTCGTATTTTACTTTCAGGTAGGCCTATTCCATAAATAAACACGTTAGACGGTTAGTCAATAATATTATGTTAAACATGATATACCTCTGTTAAATATGCAAAGGCTTAGGACGCGGGGGGGGGGGGGGAACAAGGGGGCACTAGTCCCCCTTTTTAGATATTTCGTATGTATATTTATTCATTTTCCAATGAAAATATTTATATTTTATGTGTGTGTACCCCCCCCCCCACCTCGTCGATCCGGATTTAGACGTTGGGGGGGGGGGGGACACTTTAGGTTCGGGGGTTATTCAACATAGAAATAAAAATTACATAACAAATGATTTTTTTTAAATATGAACGAATAGAACTAATTTTATAATTATTACATTTTTAAAAATAAAGCAAGTCCTAGGAGGCATTTGTTCCCTTTTCCCCCTTATAAATCCTATCCTGCCCCCCCTTCCCACACTAAAGGTGGGGGGGGAGGAGGTCGTAAATCATTTAACATATACTTATTTTCGGACATATACAATTAAGGTTCAAGTACGCTGTTCTCTAGGCTACACAGAACTCAGCTTCCTGTGCAGTCTGTCTAGGGCAGAGTTTACCGTTAGTAGAAGAGATGAAACCCAATGCAACCGATAAGCAGCAAGGTATCTTTTATATACACTATCCAGGAGCGGATCCATGGAGGGTGGGGGTGGGTTAGGACCACCATTTACACGATTAAAAAAACAAAACATTTTACGAGTGGAAGACGTGCACATTTTTATTCACTCACCACTTTTGGACCTCCTCCTTGTCAGAAATCCACATTTGGACCCCCCCTTTCAGAATTCCTGCATCCGAGTGACAGACGGGATAGCACAAAACCTTGATACACCTACCCATTGAACATTAGCTCTCACTCTGGTTGGAGACGATACTGATATTAAAAATGCCATACCTCGACTGAGATTTGATCCCAGTACCTACCAGTCGCCTGTCTGATAGCGTAACAACTACACCACCGAGACCGATATAAAATACAAATAGAATTAAACCCTTTATTAATTTTCGCATTCCACAAATGAAATGCCGGTTGGTTGATTGTACTTATTTTCGTACTTGTATCCAATTAAATGCATGGCCGTACCCTGATAAAAAAAACCCGGACCCGATGCCCTAGTCTTAAGACATTGGGCGGGGGGGGGGGGGGGCGTGCCCAAACCAACACGGCCGG